>PVHP010014090.1:0-33194 GCA_004024765.1 Zapus hudsonius | reverse complement strand
GGGGCATTGGGGAATTGGGGATAACAACTCTTTGTTTGCCCACTGAATAATGTAACTCATTAGGGACAATAAATATATATTTAAGAAAAACAAGAAAAATGAGTCAAAGATAACTGACTTGTCTTTAAGTTTCTTGGAAAATTTTAATTTGTTTTTGAAGTAAATTCTGTGTGTGTGTGTTTATGATGTATATGTGTGTGTTTGTTGTGTGAGTGTGGCTGTGCATATCATGGAACACAAGTGGAGATCAAGGCACGATATCGGGTGTTAGTCATCAACTTCTACCTTGTTTGAGGCAGATCTCTTGTTCCTTTGTTCCTGGCTTCCTCTCACTTGTGAAGCTAGTCAGTCTGCAAGGTTGCAGGTGATTCTTGTGTCTCCACCTCCCTCTTGGCATAGGCCCATTGTACTACAGATACTACAACAGCTTTATGTGGGTTCTGGGGATGTAAATTCAGGTATTCAGGCTTGAGTGGCAAACACTTTATCCATCTCTCCAGCCCTAGAATAAATTTCAATTTGTGATGATTTTCAGTAATAAAAAAAAATAGATGGAAATAGAAATCTACATGACTCACGCAGAGAGGAAAACCAAGCTGGTCATATAACTCTTTGGGAGAGAAATCCTTAAGATATTACTAGAAACTAGCCTGGGCTTGTGTATAAATATAATGTGAGTCTCAGTCTATTCCTGCTGCTAACAAAATACTTTAGCCTTGGTCATTTATAAACAACAGCACTTTATTGGATGTAGTTCCAAAGTCAAGTCCAAACTAATTCATCAGCAGTGTGGGTATCTGGTGATGGTTTGCTCAAAATGGCACTTTCCCTGCCAAGTTCTTACCTGGTCCCTCTTTTATAGGGCACTAGTCCAACTGATGAAAGCAACACTCTCATGATGTAAGCTCCTCCCAAAAGGCACCCTTTCTATTACTATAACTTGAAGATTAATTTTCAGCATATCCAGGCTTTAAGACCATTTACTTTCTGTTGCTATAACAGGATACCTGAAACTGGGGTATTTATAAAGAAAGATTTACTTTGTGTTATAGTTCTGTAAGTACAACATCAGAGCTCTGCCTTTTTTCTTTCCTTCTTCTTCTGGTAAAGGCTTCATGCAACATCATGGTGGTGGAAAAGTCACAAGGGATGAAGACATGAGAAGAAAGAAGACATGTATGAGTGAGACCAATGGGAGGTGATAGAAACACCTTGAAACATCCCTCTTATAATCACCAACCCTGTTGTTAGAAATACAGTAATCTCTTTATGCAGATGGACCCCCCAAGATGTGTCTCTTGAAGGTCTCACTGCCTCTCAATACCTCTATATTGAGTACCACGTTTCTTACAAATGAATTGTGGGTAACATATTCAAACTATAGAAACATTAATTCTTGTAAAACATGGAAAATATCATATTATGTATAGTTTTAATATTCCTTTTTGTAAATGTTGATTATTAATGGTGACAATAATGAAAGCTCACCATCTGGCCATGCAAAAGTAACACATCACTCTCAAGTAAGGAAGAGAATCAATTAACACTGAAGGGTTAAATACATTTCTTTACTTGCCTCCTGTCCTAAGTCCTTAATACAAATCTATATTGTAGGCAAAACTGATGGTACCTTTTTTCATTAAATGTCAGGATCATGAAATTGTTATTGCATATTTCTGTGGGCTAAAATACTGTCTGGCCATAAACTTCCAGGAAGGTCCTGGTGGAGCTTCTTTCAATGAAGAGCCTTTAAAGCCACATCTGAAAATAGCTTCTGAGATAAAAGAAAGGAAGAGATGGGAGGCCAAAGTTGCCTTTTTATAAGGGATATTCACACATCTTCTCCCAAGATGAAACTACCCAAGATTTTTCTCTATGATTTTCAAATGATAATTTCTTTCTGCTTGTGAACCTACAGTCTAAAACAGGCAAAGTTTTTTTTGTTATATTTCAACTATAGAATATTTTATTATATGTATTATATTATAATATAATAATACTCCAAGTCTTGATTCGGAACTCAATTCAGAGAAAGAACTTATGTAGAACAAGAACACTCTACAGGTGGTCAGACAGGGGATATAATAAACCCTACTTTTACTTTCCTGTTTCAGCTCTGTGTCAAATTTTCTGACTAGTCAAAAAAAGGAAAGTTTGAACTATTCATTAGTTCTGTGATGAATGAAAGATAGCCAACAACTGCTTACAGCTTCTTATATCAAAGATAGTGTCTATTGAGTTAACTCTGGAATTTTGGCTGGACCTGTAATTTGCTTTACCAATAAAATGTAATAGACGTAACAGTAGAGAACTTCTGAAGGGCCTTGAAACTTCCCTCTCACAGTTCTGCATCCCAGAGAGCTGCATGTTCAGAAGATGAAAGGATGCTCTAGAAGAGAAGCATGGCATCTCTGGCATCTCAGCGGATATAACTGCTGAGCATTGCAACTGATGACCTAGGGCATATCAGTGGGTATGTAGTTCACCCACAAAGTGTAGAAAGCCATAAATAGTTGTCATTTTAAGCCACTAAATTTAGGTGGAGTTTGTTATATAGCAATACATAAGTCACACAAACTCTCTGGGAAGAAAATATTTTGTTTTCTCTCTCTTTTTGCCAAATGCTTCTTCCTGAAGCAATGACACCTATAAACACAGAAAGCCACAGGCCAAATTGGAAAATAGTGGCAAGCAGATTAGCATCCAGACATCAGAAGCAGCAGGCAACCAGAGAGTTTTCTAGTTTTCATAAGGAACTGACCCCACAGGCCAATGTGAAATGAAAATATTCTTCTATAAAGAAAAGATTATATAGAAGAAGAGAAGGGGAGAAGGGGAGCATTAACCAGGCCTTATCACTAATGAGAGCAAGGGTTGGGTTGTGTCCTGGAACTTCTGGAATGCAGAGGGCTGGAAAACCAAATGGATAAGACTTAGCAGGTCAAATCTGTGATAAGGCTGAATGCATAAAACCCCATTGGGGAGAACATATCCCCAAAGAATACAAGAAGGTATGGAGAACAGTGGGATGAATAGGAGCCATCAGACACCCAGGAAAAGCCAAGCCCTCTTTCTTGTCCATTTTCCCCAAACACTTCTAAAAAGTAGGGGGAACGAAATGTCATTTTCTCACTTAGGTCTCTATCCACAGGGTAGCTACAGTACACTGGTGAAATCATTAACCAACATAGACCCCCACGCAGGTATCAGCCATTAACAGTCCTCCCACAATCAACACAACCACAATGAATTGCTGAAGGAGGAGGACTGATAACACTTTGGGACTATGGATGCCTCCCTAGTGAGCAGTCAACCAACGGCAACCACTGACCTCCACAGAACAGGACGAAAGAAGAGCCTACCTACCCCTCCACCTCTGGATCAGAGCAGCCCGAAGCAGAAGGAACCATTATTCATTCACAGAAGATTCTGCACCAATGCTTCAGACACTGGACATCTTACACAGATTTAACTCTCCTTCTTCACAGGATACTGTCCCCTTTGCCTCTTTTCACAACATACCACAGAGTGCTTATTACACAGAAGCTTCAATGGTTGATTTGTCTGCCTCTCTTGCTAAGGGTGTTCTCCTTAATGACAGGATCCTATTCTTTTCAGTTTTATGTCTCTAGGATCTAGCATGTTGTTAAAAGAAAAGTTCATTGAGGATTGAAGTATCCAGTTGACCAGAAGTAGCAGCACAAATGTATCAGCAGTTACAAGTGAAGAAATGAGAAGTATATGGTAGAGAGAAAGTGGTCTCTTTGATTTTTTAAAAAGTGTGTGTGTGTGTGCGCGTGCGTGTGTGCCTGTGCGCACCACTTCTTGCTACTGAAAATGAACACAGGAAGGTTTTTTGTTTTGTTTTGTTTTGTTTTTGCATTCAGCTTACATGGGTGGCTTGGAAACTTTACCTGGGCCAGAAAGCTTTCAAACAAGTGTCTTTAACCATTGAGCCATCTCCCCAGCGCCTTGTTCTGTTTTTAAAGATGTTTCCAGAAACTTGTTTTTTCATCGTGCCTTTATATATGACATTGAATTTCCATCATAACCTATGATATTGCTTCTAACTGGAGACACACTACAGAGTCATCCCTTCAATATTCTTGCCTTAAAGGTTATGGGAAAGAAAAAATTAAAACAATGCTTACCCAGAGTCACTCAGAGAAGTCACTATTTTAAATATTTCTGAGATGAGGAAATGACTGGTTGACCTTAATTGTCATAGTCTCCAATAATGTGGCCGTACTCACCTGTGTGCTAGTCAAGACTCATTTGTGACCTGGCAGGAAAAAATAAAGAAAGAAGTCTTTCATCAAAACAAGCCTCAAAATGTATGTCAGCTTTCACTTTTGATAAGGCTGTTTCCTGACTGTCTTGCTCTTTCTCTTCCTGTTTGTTTCCTTGTTTGTGATGCCTGGCTGTCACATTGAACACGAACTTTGCTTTGCTGTCTGCCATTGTGAGTCTAGTTATTCTCCCTGGTTTAGTCATTGGCCTAGCTCTGATGTGTGTTGTGTACTCACTTCCCTCCCACATGGGCTACAACTTATCCCTCTTCCCAAGTCAGTATCAATATGTTTCTCAGCACAGGTGGAATGACATGATAGGAAAATCACTTCATTCAGTTAACCTGGTTTCAAATTCCATCTCTGAAAATTTGGTGTCACTTAGAACAGGAGCTTCCCAAAGATACTGCTGTAAAATTAAAAAGATAACTGAAAGTATAGACAGGGTAAAAGGCACCAATAGGAGATGATGACTCATTCACATATTAGGTATTGTGGTAGGGTATTTCCATTATCTAGGTCAAAGAGTTGAGGTAAAGAAAAATAAAGGTATTGAGATCTGGTTGAGAGCTAGCCAGAGCCATAGAAAATGTACTGTGTGTAACATGCCTGTACACACACACACACACACACACACACACACACACAGAGAGAGAGAGAGAGAGAGAGAGAGAGAGAGAGAGAGAGAGAGAGAGAGAGAGAGAGAGATCAACCAATACAGTTACTTCCAATGCAGGGTGGAAGTATAACAATCTTTGTTTCCTTTCACATCCAGATTTTTCTGCAGGTCCCCCTCAGCTGAATTAACTAGAAACCAGTGGAAAGGAGCTGAGAGGATTCAGTCCAGAGAAATAACACTCCATGGCAGAGAAAATCAATCTTGAGTTAATCTAAAGTATATGCAGTACCTTCTGCCTAAACTTGGTTCAAGTGATTTCACTTTTTGATCTGTGACACAGCGTGCTGTAAGGCTGTCTGAGATAATGAACACCAGTGCAAATGCAAAACTTCTCATTATCATCTCTTTTGTAACAATCTGTATCTCACAGGACTTTTAAGCAACCTATTACTGTGGCTGCAGTCACTAGAGGTACACTGTCCACTGGAAGAGGCTTCAGAAACAAGACACATGGCTATAAATCCTTATAAAAGATATGAATAGGAAAAATTGAAAGTGACCCTCATTTCTGACATTTTGTGTTGAAAAGAGTGGCATGAAGTTAAAAGAAAGGCTCTTACTCAGCAATGTCCATGTTCTTCTTTTACTTATGTTTTTCAGACCGAACTGAAACGAACTGGTATCTCCATGATCTGTGAAGTTCTTTCTTCTACTTTGTCTAAGAGTTTGCCCCAAGCTTACAGTCTAAAATTGTAATTCCTTATTATTCTGAAGTCTATAGACATTAACCCAGACACAACTAGTCCTAGATTTATCTTTGCTGGGCCAGAGTCATCTAGGATTCTTGTAATTGGTTAAGCATTTCCAGAAAATCAACGTATTTGAAAACAGATTTCTAAATCTGGATCTATTCAATTAAACACACTCTGTAAGTAAAAGCTGTGATGTCACACAACTAGAAATAGCTTTGACATTTGCAATTACAAGCCTGCCTTTCTTTTTGGAGATATTGCCATTATTTTCTAAGCTAACAGGGACTCTGGAAATCAATTGGTCAAATTTCTTCGTGCTTTCTATAAGAAAACCTAAAACAAAATAAAATGATAGAACAAGCACTGAACTGACCTAGGTAGTATTATTCAACCAGTCCCCTCCACTACAGAATGCAGCCTCTGTATGGTAAAGATCTCTAATCAAGCAAAACTTTCTGAATTATTAAATTCTTCATAGTGAATACTATGGGATTTTCATTTGAGTGATGATCCCAGCAATTAACCGATTAGTGAAAAAAATAAGGTTTAAAACATAAGCATACCAGACAGTGTTCAACACAGATTTTATAAATACCCCATTAATTCATGTGGGAGGAAGAACATTCTTTATTGTTGACAGGAAATCATTCATCATAGGTCTTGATTTTCTCACTTTCTTAATGCTATGTAGCATTGAATCATAGAATCATTGAATTACATTGGTGTAATAACTATCTCCTTTCTTTGTCTAAAAATAGTACTTGTCTTTGATGTACTAATTTCAATGGCTTTTAAAGAACAGGTCTGACTTCTAGTTGTATCAGTAACACAGACCTCCCCCCCCATCAGTACCCTGTGTGATTGACTCACTTGGATGCCTGCGGATCTGAGAATATTAGCTCTGCACTATACTGACTGATGTTAGTTCCAGCTTTGCCAAGCACCTCTCATCATTATGAGCTGCATCCCCTTCCAAACTATTGGGCTTGCTCTGCCTTTCTGGAGCACACTCCCTTCCACATATTTGCTGTATGTATTCAACAATATGATAGGCAGCTTCTTCCCTTAAAGTGCCACTACTGCAATGGATAGAAATAACTTGTCACTGACTGGTAGGAGGAGGTGGTAAGGAAGGAGGAGAAATGGCAATAAATTCTGAATATGTTCCACTCTGTGCCTACCCAAAGCCATAATGTTCTCCTTCCCTGAGTCTCTTACACTCCTGGTTTATCCCAGATGAATGTGGCTTTTTTTTTTTAACTAAGAAGTGTTGCCCTCTATGCTAAGCCTTTGGCTTTTAACTTGCCAAAGCTTGTGCCCTGACATCCACTGCCAGCTTCTGTAAACATTGTTTTCTTTATTAAAGAGGAAAATAGGTACTATGTTGCACAAAATCATCCATGAAAGCCCCTGTAAGTTGCTGGAGTGGTTGAGGGAATGTAAGACTCAGCCAGGAAAGTAAACACACATTTCATACTAAGGTAACATGTGAAAGGGAAGAAAAGTTATTCTAAAGCCTAGCATCAAGAATGAAAGAATGCACTCCCCATTTATTTAATGTTTTCTTTATGTTTCCTCTGAGCAGTGCTTGTTCTTGACAAGCTTTTCCTGCCCACTGCATCTAACATTTCTCTTCTGTGATGGCTCAAGAACTGCACCTTCTCACTGGGTTTTTTTATTTACTTACACAGCCTTTCCTGGTCTCCTAACACATGTCTGCACAACACACGGTGAAGAGTGTCTTTCTTCATGGATGCTTCCCTGAAATTTTCACCAAATTGCATTTTTACATCCCTTTTGCAATCTCATTCTATCCAGCTCAAGTATCCTGGATTAGAAAGACTGTCTCTGGAGTCATTTTCAAAGGGAGCCTCCCATAGCCTTTAAATCCCCACGTTTTATAGTGCAGATAGTCAGGATCTGAGGAACTAAGCAAGAAGCAACATAAAGCTGATCTGGTGAGGCACAGAAAAATAGAGTGACTTCTTTTCTAGGTGATTATTATTGGAATTAGCTGGTTATCTGTAACTTTTCTGGTTTAGAGTGATAAACTGCCATTTATAACTAGACATTACAGATGGTGTGTGTGTGCGTGCATGCTCGTATGCATGCATGTGTGTGGTGTGTGTGCATACACATGCCCTGCTTCCCTGCAACTTGCATAATGTTCAAAAGACAGTATCACCACAAAAAGAGGAATGTGGTGAGAGAGAATTCTTTAAAAAGCAAGTCAATAATCATAGTCTTGACAGGGTTACTGCCCTCCTCATATGTCAAACTTAAAGGAAATTATGCCTGTTTTCAAAATACCAATACAAGTCTGCAAAGAAAGAAACGTTTAAACAAGGAATTAGCAATGAAAAGCCAGCCTCCAAGATTCTAAATTTTAGTACCTTAAAAGAAACACCTACGTCTAGTTCCCTGACCTACCCACCCAGCTGATTTCATCTCCATCTAACAGTCCCTCTTTGGGGTGTATTACAAGCCCACCAACAAAAGGCTCCAAGAGACCTCTGATAATTGGCTACATTGCAAGCTGGAACAAACAAGTTCGGGAGCTCCCCTTTGCAGCTCCTCTGATGTAAATAAATTGAAGGCAATCATGAAAGTCTTGCACATTTTCCAGTAAGGCTTTAGACATTTTCTAAATCTAAATTATGCCAGCGAGAGAATTAATAAATTAGAATTTGGAAGGTGTCTACAAATCAGGGGAAAGTTTTCAAAGTGGTTTGTCAGAAGTTCAGTGTTGCATAATACAGCTTTGGTGCTGCCTAAGAGCCCTTCAGATAGGTTAAATATATTTAGGACAGGTTTACATTAAAATCGCTCTGAGGCTGGGGACCTTCAGTTAAGTAGTTCTTCTGTCACTGAAGAAAGTTCATGGGTCTGGTACCAGAGAGAAGAGGTGCCTGAGTTCTCTCACCCTTCTTTGGGCCAGGGAAACCAGTACCTCAGTGCTATGGGCCTCCACTTGCTCTGGAAACAGAAGGAAAGATAAAATGCAGCTTTTTCTCCTCCCCCAAGATGGGGAAAACCTCTTTCCACATATTATTCCCAGTCCCCCAGATGAGAAACCAAAAAAATGCACAACAGATCCTTCCAAGAACATTAGGAGACAAGAGCAGGGCGCTGAGGGCAGTCCTCACTGAGGGAGGGTCTTCGAGAGCCTGCAAAGGCTTCTTTTGGGAGAAAATAGAAGCTCAATAGCTTTTCCAAGCTGAGGATCCTGAGCACACACACACCTCTGGGTCCTCCCCCTTGCAAGCAGGTAAACAGCCACCCAGGGGGGACCACTGAGTCCCCGGGGTCACCCGCCTGACATTTAGCTGCATGGTAAAGCAACCCGAGGGGATCTAAGAAGGCGTCCTGGGTCAGAAACCCTCTGGCGGGCTGCCCAAGGGGCCCGCAGCCTGGACCCGCGGCTGGGGTAATCTGAGCGCAGCGGCCCAAGCGCATGGCCGCCAAGCGCGGGGTGCACCCAGCCTGAGGCCGCAGCCACCAGCGGGAGGAGGGGGCTGTGGGGACTCGGCTGGAGCATCCCAGCTCCGCGCACCATCTCCCCTCAGCAGCTGCCCCTCCTGCAGAGCTTCCCCAGGCCAAAGATGCTCCGCCGCAGACCCCGGACCCCTCAGGCACCTCTTCCCGTCCCTCTGCCAAATCCCAACGCCTGTACTTTTCCAGTTCCCTCTTTCCCTCTAGAAATTGAAAGTTATTGAGGTCGCTCGGGGTTGTTCCTCCAGCAGTTTCCTTCTCCGCCCCCGAGCTCCCCCGCCCCCCACAGCCATCCCCCCCACCTCTCCACTCCCCCTCCCTCCCCCTCCTCCCCTATGGGGTGCTCCCTGCCCTGCCCAGCACTGTAGCAGCTCCTGCTCGCCAACTCCAGAAGCAGCTCCGGGCCTCTCCGCCGCCCCTGGGCCATGGCCGCGGTGCCCGCGTCGCCCGGATACCGGCGGCCGCCCGCCCCTGCGGCTCCCACAACCTTCGTTGGCGGCGATGACAGCCACTCAAGAGCAGCCGTCAGGGTTCGGACCGATTGAAAATGCCATAGCCGGGGTCCCAGTCCACTCACCCCGCTCCACTGCCCGTCAGTGCACGCCTTTCGGATTTCGGTGGAGAAGTCCCGCGGCCGCTTGGGCTGTCCCTCTCTCCAGATAGACGCGCCTGTCACCTACATAAATTTCTCAAAACTGTTTCATATAACAATCAAAAGCAAAAGGAGAAAAGGAAGGGAAACGTCACTGGGTTACTATGCACTTGCGACTGATTTCTTGGTTTTTTATCATTTTGAACTTTATGGAATACATCGGCAGCCAAAACGCCTCCCGGGGAAGGCGCCAACGGAGAAGTAAGTGCGGGGTTTTTACGCATTTGCTCCCTCCCACCGCGTTCACCTGTCCCGCTGCTAAACTAGTCCAAAATCCGGAGTCCTCCCCGCCTCCCCCGGCGTCTCTGCCAGGATATCAGGGTGCCGGCCCCGGGGGGTCCACGGCTCCCCTTGCAGCCCAGCATCCCTGCGGGTGCGGGAGTCCAGCGCACTGGCGCTGGGCAGGCTCCCGCCCCCTGGTGACTCCCGCTTCTTCCCTAGACTCGCTCTGCGGACCGGGGCTGTTCTGGAGAGCTCTGCCCAGGGCCGGGAGCCCTGGGCGGCTGAAGCCTCGGGCCGCTGCGGGGACACCAGCTCGCCTCCGGTCACCATGTCGCGCCCGCGTGCCTAGGGGACTCCTTGCTTGTCCACCTCCCCTCAACCCAGGTGGTGCCCTGGGGGGTGAGGCACCCCTGGGGCGGGCCTGAGTAAACACCACACCAGCACAGTGGAAAGGGAGGAACTGGGGGGGGGGGGCTCCACGTCACCATGTCACCGACCTCCAAGTGAGTGTTTGCCAAGTTGTCCGACGTCCCAAGCCCCGGGGAGCTAAACCAGAGCGAACTCCTCTGGCTGGGGACTTCCAGTTAGTTACCCCTTTGCCTGTCACTGGAGAGGCTTTGACCATCCCAGTCCCTAGAAAGTGGGCCTCTGGAGATGGGCATACGTCAAGGGGGTTCCCCTTAAGACTTGAGCGCCCTCCCTCGCAGCTCCTGATCCTATTTCTAGGGACTGTGGCTGTGGGAAGTGGGATGAAAGGGCACCCTTGGAGCGGTCCCATCCCAGGTCCCTGCGCCCCAGTCAAAGTGGTCTCTATGGTAGATTGGGGGAGAGATGCGAGAGTGGCACTTCTTTCTAGCACTGGGGACGACTCCCCGCTCCATCCTGGGGGCGCCGGAGGGGAGAGGGGGGAGGGGAGGGAGCACTCCCAGCACTGAGAGAGATGCTGTTGCCTTGGAGGCTTGGACTCCCCAGGCAGGTCAGCCCAAGATCCGCGGCCGCATCCTGTCCTCTGGGCGGATCCCTCCCTATCCCAAGTGTCCAGCCCGCAAACCCCTCGGGGTAGGAACGAGGGCAAGCTGGAGGACACAACACTGCTTGTGTGAGATGGAAATTTAGTAATCTCTTCTAGGTCCCTGTTTGTCTCTGCCCTGCCCCCGGGCTGAGGGTCCCCTGAAAGCTCCCTTTGTACCGCTGGCCACTGCCAGACAAGGTTTGATTCACCTGAAAGTTGCCTTTTAAAAGATGTCTGTGGACCAAAGCACCAGGGGCTCCAGCGGCCTTGCTACCTGGAGGATATCATAGCAGGGTGCCAAAGGGCCAAAACTAAACTTGTCAGGGCATCCGATTTATTATTCTTGGCCTCTGAATGGTTTGTATTCTCTACACCTCTCCCACCCACTCTGTCACCAGGCCCTGTGGCCGCCTCGGAGAAGGAGCAGCCTAGGGCTCAGCAGTGCCCTGGGGCTTGAGGTCCTTCCTCTCCTTGCAGAGTAGGTAGGTCCTGGGGGTTGAGGTGCAGGGCAGGGGGGCGGGGTGGAGGCTGGAAGGAAGCTGTTGAACCTAGGAACGCAAAGAAAAGACCACAGACTCAAATTTAGGCCAAATTAAAACAAGCTATATTTGTGTACACAGAACTGGCCAGTGGCTATCTCGCCCTAATGCAGGGTCCAGGAGAATAGCAACTAACAAAGGAAAAAGTGGGGCCTTTAATCTCTAAAACTTGAAGCATTTCCAATAAGGAATGTACCAAAGAGTACAATTAGGGAGGATTTACAGAGCTGAAATATGCAGTAAGCTGTAAATTTTATGTGAGTCAAAACAACTAGATAAGTTCTTCAAAGCACAAGCAACTTCTGAAACATGCTTAACCCTTATCTGTGCAGCTGCGTTTGTCCTATCTTTTTCTCAGTAAGACACTACCCCAGTATAAATTATTTTCTCTGTCATATCTTTAAGGACTTTTCAAAAAAAAAAAAACCTGTTAGGCTTTCTGACATTCTTCGTTTGTTAATTGGGGAGATTCTTGGGAGGGGTAGAGCACATTCAGAGAAATTCCAGGATGGTATTTCTCTGATTCTTCAAAGCAAAGCTTCTTGTCCACCATAGCCAGTGACAACTGGACACACCAAGTCTCCTCTAGTGGGAAAGACCCACACACACAAGCTGGTACCAACACACTAGCCTAGGCTAGGCAGGGTCCTATGTGACTTGCGGTGGTACCTCCTGTTTCTAAAGGAAGGCACCACAAAGAAAGTTTGCTGTGCGCTGGCTGTGCAGGGATCCTGGGGTGCTCCTCTGAACCGGCTTCCATTAGAGGAGTTGAAAGGCGAACTTGCTTTTCACACTTCCTTAATCATCTCAAGGCCAAGTCAAAGGCGCCCTCTGGTTGCGTTGTGGGAATGAAAGAGGAAATGGATGGAATTGAGTTGAAATTCCAATGATTGTACGGGTCTGAGTCTGGGAGAGCGCTCCTTCAGGAGATGCTCCCGGCTCCGGCATACTGCTGTCTGCGTTTGCATCGCGGGTTGCTGGCGCAATCCTGGGAGAGGGGCGACCCCTTGCGTCCTCTGAGGAGAGAGGAGACTCGCAGGTGCCGTACTCCTGGCAGAATGTTCCCTCAGGTGGGACAGTAGAAAGATCATCTCTAAAGGTCCAGAAGCAGAAAAGTCATCCTGCATGCTTAGAAATTCATATGGGTCATTTCTTCATTAATACCTGAATAAAAGACTTCTATCTCATAAGAACTAGCAAAATATTTTTAAATGGTAAACAAGGTCAAACATTAAAAAAAAACAAAACTGTTGGACAGCTCTGTTTCCCTTCAGTAAACAGCTCAAATGCATGTTTGAGTGTCCTTTTTAAGTTGTCCATGAGTAGCATCTGTCAAACTGTCAGAACTGTCACTGATGTTGCAGGTAGAAAATTAAGGCTAAGGATTGCTTCCCAAAGTGTTAAAAAAAATGGTCCCTTGAATGTTTACAAGCCAACGACTCTTACTAGCAAAGATAGTCATTTTCAGTGCTATTTTTTTAAAAATCTGAAGTCATAGCTTAGCCTCAGAAGTAACGTATAAATAAAGTCAACATTCCCTTATTTTCCAAAAACAATCAGCATTCCATTAATCTCCACTTTGCTGCAAACCTGTGATCCTAATTGGTACAAATTACTGATCTCTCAATAAAAACACAAAATTCTTTAAAATGCTTATTTAATTATTATGACTGAATTCACAAAAAAGTACTGATTTAGATTGTTATACAGATCCTAGATGAAAGCATTGATTTTTTTCAAGATCAAAATCAAAGTTATTTTAAAATATCCATCCATCAAATTTTTAGAGAAAAGCCTTAGATTTGAGTCAGGATGCTAACTTCAGAAATCTAAACTCATTTTCTAATTCATTCCCAACCCAGCTTGGAACATCAACTTTTGAATTTTGGATTATCTATTAAAATGTAAATATAATATTTATAATAATTTTCATCCTTTATACATTTTTATTTTGATTATTTATGTGGGTCCTGAAATTATCACTTAAAGTATAAGGCAGGCCTCAATTTTCCTATTCTACAATGAAAGGGCCTGAGAAACAAAGGCTGAGTAACCTGCCCTAAAACCATATAAACAATCATTAGAACTTGTAAGAATAAAAAAGGAACAAAAATACAAAAAAAATAATTTTATCTGTAATGAAACAGAAACAGACTGCCCGGAATATACTGGTCATTGCTAATGGCATGGTTTCAGATGTTGAGTCATGCTGTGAGACTAGGTGATTTATTGCTGATCCTGGGAAATATCAGATTAACGGATCAGATAGAAAACAGTTGATTCCATCAGGTAATTTAAATTGTCAATTTAAAATATGCTTCATTTGGATATGGACTACAATGCATTTTCCTCACTTGTTTATTTTTGTCACCTTATTTTTAAGGAAAAATATATCACATAGAGTATGAATAGACTTGCTGGATAAAGTGTTCTCTGTGGCATATCATGCAAACAATTCAAATATGTAGGAAGTAGTAGCAACATCTAAGTGAGAGTGCATTTACCTCAAAATTCTAGTTCAAATCATCATCACAACCGAATACCCTGGTTACCATTCCAGTATAAAGATTTTACTGAGCATATTAGATGGTATTTTTGAAATATTGTTATTTTGGTCCTAGGTTACTATAAATAATTGGGAATATAAGAATAAATATAAAAAGGCTTATCATAATTATTTCAATATTCCTTTAAGCATGAAATGTGAGTAGTATTTTAACTCATAAGTAGGTAAGCATTCCTCAGTCATTTCTCCATTAAAGACTTCCCTGGCATTCTACAAATTAGGTCCCCAGAAAGCAATGAATTACAACATATAATGAAATTTGATTTTCAAGTTATTGTAGGAAATCCTTGCTACACTTCTATAAAATGGCTTTATTAGTCATTTGATGCTTTTAGAGTACTTGAATCTGGACAGATGTCTCAGATTGATAATAAATATCTAAAAAATTTCTTGGATGTCTCATCCTTCTCCTATATGAAATAGTTCTTTTGAATTCTGTGTAGAAAAATTTTCAGCATCTTATATTGAGTTACAATCAAAAGATTCATCCTTCTAATTATAAACTTGAACTATCCAGTTTATAAATGATAGAACTCTAGTAGATACAAAGATTTATTAAATCTTTTTCTTTTTATCTCTATTTAAGTCTGTTATACTGCCTTGATTTCTTTCTTTTCGCTTCTTCACTATTCATCCACACACCTTATTCCCACCCTCAAAAATATGTTTTCTAAGTAGTGAAGTCTCGATTTCAAGAAAGCTAAGAACCTACCAGCAGGAAAACCATCATTGAGTTCTGAGAGCATGGTAAGGCTAAAACAAGACAGTGTGCTGTGAGTACATGTTTGACTGGGAAGGGCATTTCTTTTAACAGCATATTGTTTGCTGGCACTATTTCAAAAATGATAATTTGACAAAATGTCTCATTTTATACATATACAAATCTGTATTATAGATCTTTGTTTTTTATTTTAATGGAAATATAGATAGCTTCTTTGCTGTAGATTTTCCTCAGCATTAACATGACTAGATTATTTTAAAATTAAGCACCTGTTGGATTATCTAGTAAATTTGAAATCCTTTTCCAATAAGCTTTAATAAATAAACATTTGTGAGAGGGGCTAGTATTTCTTTGTTTGTTTACACCCATGAGATCTTTTAATTTGGGAATATTACTAGCATTCTGATGAAAATTTTCACCTAGCCACCAATACTAAAAATAACAGAGTTCCATTGTCACATTGCAGGGTATCTGAAGCTGAGAATGTGGAATGACTAGGTGTCACTGAGTACTGAGAATTCCCATTTTCTACCTGAAAAAATTTAACATGAGACTTCAGCAAAATACATGAAATTATTTTCTATGATATATGAATAGTGCTCATTATATATATATATATATATATATATATATATATATATATATCACAGTAGGTATCTCTTGTCTGATAAGAGTATTTCTACATTATTTATAATGTTGGCAAGGGACCTAGTTACCACCTATTATCACTAATATTATTTTGGTATTTTTTAAGGGAAAAAATTAATGGTATTAAATAACACAGTTGAAGACGTTTACCCAATGAAATATATTTAATTGCTTATTGGATTTATATTTTATGCAAATATATAATCTATGCTTTATAGCACTGTCTCACTGAAAGTTCCACTTGACCCTTAAGAATTGAATGGGCAGCAAGTCTCAGAAGTTTGTGATAGAGTGTGAGACCTGAGAATGGAGAGTCCCTAGTGAATGTTGGGGAAGCATTGTGAGAAACTGAAGGTCTGTATTTGATGTCCAGTACTGTTACTAATGTCTGGATAACCCAGTCAAGCCCTGGCACCCACACTAGGCCATGCTGCATTCATGGAAAATTAGAAAATTGATTTAAAGTCTTAAATGTACCCATTCCAATCTGCTCTTCAACTTTTAATCTTTTCATCTGAGAATTTAAGTCATTACTAGGAAGTTGAATAGTTCTTCTAAACCTACTTGTGAATCAAATAGCCTTATCAGGTAAAATTTAAAAATGCAAATTTTCATTTTTAACAAGTAAATTTGTTTCCTAAGGTTTATCTCATGAGGATTAACTGCTGAGCAATTTATCAAACTAGAGAATGTTAATTATGACATGCCCCATCCTTCATAGATTGTAGTGTCTGAAAACTCCAGCCATAGATGAAATCAGCATACTCAGTGTACAGCAGGTTCATCTTGTCCTCGGGCTGCGAATCAAAGGGATCTGACTTACAGTGCCAAGCAGAAGATTACTTGAGAGTGTCCCTACCACATGGCAGCCTTTCAGAGTCCAGAGTGCTAGCCATTACGTGGTGGAACCTTGCTGGATGGCTACCTTCCGAGGGGACCTGTGCACATCAGTAAAAGCTGATTCCTGAGTCCATGTTTAAAAAGGAAGGGGCTATTCTATGACAGTAAGTAATAGAGAGAAAGAACATAGAAGATAATTTATTTTTCTGAAGTCAATCGTTCTTGGTTATTAATTGGATATAAAGGAGAGAAAAGTAAGTTCATATTTGGCACTAAACTTAGAAGCTTAAGTATTTAGATGTTGGTGAATGTGGAAATGATAGTTTCATACAAACACAAAAACAGGTTTGGTAAGAAACTTCTTTTGCTTTTGCACTATCTTTACTTTCAGGAGCTTGGAAGGAAGTTAGGAATTCAGATCTAACTTCAGAAAGAAGGCAAGGTCACACACGTAAAAAGAATAGCTAGACACAAGAGAAGATCCCAGTGATGCCTTATTTTTTATTGAAAGTGTTTGTGTTGCATTGAGACTCATTCTTCATAATAGTATCAAAAAAGATTACCTGCAGAAAAGCATCTGGTAGGTTTTAAATTGCTTATTATTCTCAACTTCAGTTTCTCTTTTTTATAGTCGTCTCTGTATTACACGAGATAATTGTCACTAGAATCATACATGACAGTTCAAAGTTGGCAAATCTTGTAGTTGAAGATTGTACTTTGAAGTCCCATTATGTGTGCAACAGGTCACTTTGCCACAAGTCATAAATAGACTTGAAAAACTTTATGGTAACAAACTGCATGCACATCACTAAAAGGTATAAAATGATTTTGGAGCTATTTTATTTGGACTCAGCAAACACTTATCAGTGGCATTGCTGCTTTCCAGTAGGTCAGTCTATAAAGTTTGCTCATTCCAGCATAGGATAAAAGTTGAAGTCTCATTAATCTCGTTGTGCCAAGCCTTGGGAAAATCTAGGTTCAAGATTTCACAGTTTCCTTCTATTCATGTTGAAGCTTTTGTACAAAGGTGATGTATCTGAGAACTTGGGAGGAGCATGGATTAGGTTTAGTAACCTCAAACACCTTTATAAATTGAATGCACAATAATGCAGGCTATATATTCACTCTCCCCAAAATTGTCCACAATAATATGTTCACAAGCACATTTATAATTATATCCCAAATTAAAGTACATTCCTGAGTTTTTGATGAGCAGTTTATAAACCACACAATATAAAGTAACAGACTGTGGGAGCTCCTTAATTCAGAACACTGTTTTCTTAACATGCGCTCAGTCAGTAAGAGGCAGCAGTTTTTCACTGTTAGGTTCTCTGTCATACAAAAGGTCCTCCTTACAGGTATGACTACAACCACCTTGGCCAACACTGTCCTATAAGTAGAGGAAGTGTCAGTCACATTTCACCCATAAAAAGTAAAACAAGTATGTCAAATACCTCACAGGCACCCATAGCTCCATATTTCTCTGAGCCAGATACATTCCTTTATGTTTTACCTTAATATATATTTTTATTTATTTTTAAAAGAAAACATTATAATAATTATTACTTAAATAGCTTCTGTGTTTTAATAGCCTATTAGTAGAAAACCCTTTACTCAATGTTTTGGTGAAAATGGTCTCATTTAGTCGTAACACTCACTCTTGAAGGAATGTACCAAGAGTCACCTCTTATCTGACCACAATAAAAATGTTGAACCCCTGGACTGCAACTTGGGTCTCACTCCAAAGCCCAGGCCCTACCCATCACAGCTAGTTACCCCATGTCCACTTGGTACTTTAGTCAATTATATTCTCAGAACTTACTTTCATTTTTCTTTCTCAGAATTTTTCTTCTGTACTCATTCTTTCTTGTTTTTCACACAACAAACCACAAGTGTTTTCCAAATGTCTACTGTGTAAGTAACCTCTGATTTTCAATTTTTCTCCCCCACATCTCTTTCTTCTCTGTCTTTTTTTTTAATATTTTATTTATTCATTTTCAAGCAGAGAGAGAGAGAGAGAGAAAGAGAGAGAGAGAGAGAGCGCACCAGGGCCACCACCTTGTGGGTCTGGCTTATGTGGGACCTGGGGAATTGAACCCAGGGCCTTAGGCACTGGAGGCAAGTGCCTTACCGCTGAGCCATCTCTCCAGCCCTCTTCTCTGTCTTTTGTCCTGTCTTTCTTTAATCCTACCACACTGTTGATATTTAACCATAAAATCTCAGATTATTTCTTTCATTAAAAGTAATAGAATTGCCCGGTTCATCTGAAATGTTCTAAAATTATTTTTCCCAAGTATGTTGTACATCTCCAAGAGAAGCTTAACTTAGGCATAAGGATGTGGACAAATCTATAATTTTGTAGTTAAATATCAAAATTTTGTATATAATTTACAACCACAATAGATATTTCCCCTAGTTTTTGTTATCCAGAAAACTATCTTTATGGTACTTCATAAAATCTGTTATTTATAATACTCTTGCCATGAACTTAATAACAAACTCCACTCTGAATTGTTGCTTTATGAGCCTTGATATGGTGATTATTGATGCTGAGTTCATATTAGAATCACCTGGAGATCTTTAAAAGAAACCCAACCTAGACCAAAATAAATAATCTCTGGAGATGGGGCCTGGATAGCCTTATTTTTAAAACTAGTCCTGATGATTCTAATATACTACTGAGACTGGGAAATAATATCAGAACCTTAATTTAAGAATAACTACTACAGCTGAGAAACTGTTGAAAACAATGTTAGTTTTATGAGGTTTAGGCAGACAAAATAAATGTGTTAAGTGTGATAAGGGATGAGATATACATCACTGAAACAAATGCAAGTTTGCAATAGAAAGCTGTCTGTTAACAGTGTATTATTTCTCAGTGGAGAATTGGTAGACTTTAGGCATTGACTTGTGCAGTCAGGTCTATCTCATAGAGAGCTGTCTCAGGCTAAGAAAGACAGCAAAATGCATGCAGGAAAATATGAAAGTGACCTTAGCAGATCCTGGCTTCGCTCAAGCACCTCCTTAGGAGAAGTGCAGGCTTGTGTGAATGTGCTACTGTGGGAGACAACTGGAGAAGAAAGACAGGGTATCAGGCATCCTGGGACTTTTTTTCCAAAGCTACTTAATAATAAACAACTGAGTGTTTGTTGTTTTTTATTGTGTCTCACCAGATGATTGGTAACATGCCCTGGTGTCTTTGTTGGTAGGAAAATCTTAGTGGTTAGGAAATGGCCAAACAAGAAATAAACATTCCTTTCTTTTATAGTTTCTGTAATTCCTGACTAACTTTAGATTAACTACTGGTGATCACAAAAACTACTATAAATAGCATGGGTTTAACCCTATCCTAATGGGCTAAATCTTGTGGTAGGTTATTTATTTATGAACATTTTAACTTTATTCCTAATGTGCTCTTCATTGAGTGATTATCTTCATTAAATCTTGTTTATTATTCTTTTTCTAGTCCAAGAAGAGTTTTCAAACAGTGCCATAAATCAGGAAATGCTCCATGCAAAAGTGAGGTGGAAGTCTGGGCTTCCTGTCAGATTTAATTCTGCTTGTCAAGGGGGATCTTTGGGAAAGTTTGGGTTCCAGTGAGTCACTAGGCCAAATCCCAATAACCACAATTGCCAAAAGTAATTATACTGAAGAAAGCCAGGCTTCTTGGGAGGAGGGTCATCAGCATGCTTGAGATATTGCTCCGTGGTCAGACTTGTTACTTGTCCCTGAGGATTGGGAGCAAACATAAGTTACAGAGAGCAAGAAATCTACCAGAAAAAATGCTTTGCCACTGCTGTTTTTCTCAATAATGTGTTTACCCTGAGTACAAAGGAGATGGAAATGGGTGATTGGTACAGGCCCAGTTCACATCATGATCCCCACAAACCACCTGTCTGCCTGCAGGAATGAAAAGCTTACATAGAGGACTTCTGTTGTCCTAATGCAGGGTTTTCCTCCTCTCTTCCTGGACAGATCAAAAGAACCCCAGGAATGCAACCTAAGTCTTTATCATTGAATGATATGACTAGGAGGGAAAGGGAAGAAAATGAATCCTTGGAAATATTATGTTAGTTTAGGCATGTGACACTCAGAGGACGGTAGTACATTACACCATGACAAGAGTTCTAAAATCTCCAGCTAGTAAAAGGCCAAAAAAACCCAAACAAACAAACAAAAACACTTTTTTTGGTCTTAAAATAATACCATCTAGAACCTGGACTGGTGAGAGATAAGTAGAACTTATCAACAAAAAATGTGGGTCTGTTGTCACTTTAAATTTTCTTTATCTGAGAAATTAAAATATTTTTAAATATTTCCATTTATAAAGTAGAAATGGGCTGGAGAAATGTCTCAGCAGTTAAGGCCCTTGCCTGCAAAGCCTAATGACCAGGATTCAGTTCCCCAGTATCCACATGAAGCTAGATGCACAAAGTGATGCATGCTTCTGGAGTTCGTTTGTATTGGCTAGAGGCCCTGGCATGCCTATTCATATTCTTTCTCTCTCACTATCTCTCTCTCTCTCATTCTCTTTCTCTCATACATAAAATATTAAAAATAAATTAAAAGTAGAAGCATGTCTCTATTTAATAATTAAAGAGAAATTTTGCTTCGAAACCATTCTCATTACTTGGAATACTCAGACAGGACAACATTCTAGTACCTATTTGATGCATCTTTAAGTGAATAACAACCAATCACTGTTCTGAAAATGTCAAATTCTTTGATGATTCAGAGTGACTTACAAGGCTTTAAGCTGAAATATGAGGAGAGGTGAAATGACTATTTCATATATATACAGAGGTAGTCAAATTTATTTTCTAGTCAGCTTTTTTAGCAAGTGGGAATCTTCAGGTATCATTTAATAACAAAAACTCTGTCCTTATGCACTGTGCACACCCAGTAGTTATAATGACCTGCTTTCCATTATAACCAATATAGAAGAACATTAAATTTGTTTTTCTTTGGTTTGAATTTGACAGTATGTTATCCTAAGAATAGAATAATCTGACCTTTTTTCTAATTTAGTAACAGAGGAGTGCTTAATCATTACATGCTTCCACTGTCAGTTTCCATGTGGTCATCTAACCTATATTCAGAATTTCATTAATAAACCCATGCTTCTGAATTTTATATATTGTTCATACCATAAAGAGAGATTTTTATTTTAAAAATCTTTATATGATAATTTTAAATCAAGCTACTCAATTCATAGGGGAAGAAATACATCAACAGATAACTTGTTTAAAATAAAAACTGCCAGTCCATGATACTTTTCTTCACCCCTCCTAGCCCAAACTCCCTTCCTTGTCCACTCTACCAGTTCTAAACCACTTCAAGGTGGGTAGAATAGTCTTAACTTTAGACTCTTTCAAAAAAATAATAAGCTCACAGATAGCAGAATTAATGCATTTCATTTTCCTCATTTATCTCTGCAAACGTCAGCTCTCTCCTTAGCACAAGAATCTTCCATGATGATTCCATATGATGGCACAGGGAGGAAATGAGTCATTTCTGTGTATTAACCACTTTGAGAACCACTGCTTAAAATAGGTTTGATGATTGTCACAAACTTCTCCCACAGGTTTCTTTCCTTACAGATAATTTCTTTATTGGTCCCTGAAATTGATAGAATTCCTTTCTTTTCAAGCCATTTCTTCAAATGGTGTAGGGTTGTTTTTACAAGAACAATAAACTAAAGTGGCTGTTAATATACTTTGCTTACTGGCTCTGCATCCTGAAGTACCTTTTTGTTATTAACATAAGCTCTTCATATTCAAGCAGGAAGCTCCCTGAAATTCTAGGAATGCCTAAAGTTATATGACCAAGAATATCCCTACCTCCTCCTCCTCTTCTTCCTCCTCCTCCTCCTCCTCTTCCTCCTCCTCCTCCTCCAGTACCAGCCCTCTCCTTTTGGGAGCATGCCAGCAATTTTGCAGGATTCTTTGTAGTGTAAATATTTAGAGAAATCCTTTCCATTCAAGATTAAACAAAGTATAAGTAACTGTTCTTAAATGATAGATCTTTATTAATGTTTGCAACAGCAGACTGTATGCTATCTGATGCACAGACTGTGATACTGTATAACCAAGACCAAAGAAAAAGAAAGTCAAGACAGGAATTAGAATGAGCTCTATGTAATCTGATCTGCAAAATTTTACTTTTCAATTTTCGCTATAAGGATAATGTTTAAATATGCACAAAATATAAAGAAAATGAGTTCATTTAGATTGAAAATTGTAAAAAGTTAT
Source organism: Zapus hudsonius (assembly GCA_004024765.1). Classification (NCBI taxonomy): domain Eukaryota; kingdom Metazoa; phylum Chordata; class Mammalia; order Rodentia; family Dipodidae; genus Zapus; species Zapus hudsonius. The sequence continues at coordinate 10,591 of PVHP010014090.1, read as the reverse complement.
TGGTGATTTTAGAAAGGTAGAGGGTGATTACAGATCTTCTTATCACAATGCCATTTCAAATGTGATTCTTTTACTGCTTTTCCAGATGTTCACCAAAGTGAAGCAAGATGTCTGCCATCTGCTCTGATGTAAGCGCTAATTTCTGTATTATTACTGAAGAGCCATTAAAAGTGATAATGCTTCTATCCAATATCACTTGTTAAAACAGGGTGGTGCCCTAGGCCTCAAACAGAGAAAGCTCACCAGTGTTCCCTTTCCGTGCTTCCTGTTTGCTTAGCATGCTCAAGTGATGATTACACACAGGCATCCCTCAGCATCCAGTGTGCTGGTTCTAGAACCTATTTCTCAGATGTTCAGATCCCTAAGAGAACATGGCATGCATTTGCATATGACTTATGCATACTTATATCAATTCTCAAGTACTTAGAATTTAAATGGTTACTACACTGTATTTTAGGGAAAAAATAATGATGAAAAAAGTCTTTACAAGTTTAGTATAGACATAATTTTTAAAAAATATTATATGTCCTCAGTTGAAGAAAATGTAGAATCCATGAACATAGAGATCTCAATAGATAGGGATGGAACAGCTAAGCAATTTAGAGCATCCGAAACTTCACTGGCTTAACTTCAAATTATTTTTACAGTATTAATGCTTCCTTGATAACTGACTAGAAAATTGCACATACTTTAGACTCACTGTTTCTTTCCCTTGGTGAGTGTAATAAAATATTTTTTAAAGTACACATTTTAATTTATCTTACTCATTGACAATTCACAATCTAAGATTTCTCACCTTCTCTAAGTTTCCTGCTTAGTTCTTATTTATGAAGTAAATTTTTTAACTTTGCATTAAGCTTGTTTTTTCCCCTATGGAGAGTTATTGTCAATTGTTATCAGGGAAGCCTCTGAGTTCCATAAAGAAACACAGGCTCTTGACACTGCTCTGGACTACCCACCAGAATTAGATGGTAAGGCTCTACTGATAAAGGCATCATTTGCTTTGCTTGCAGGACACTGGGAAATAAAGCAAGAATTAAGCTGGAAACTTCCTCCTTACTAGTTAGCATTCATAATACAGGAAGGTGCTATGCAGGCTGCTTGGGGTGGAAAGTCATCAAAAGTTTTTACTCAGCTGTACACCCTGCATGATACACTACTCTTCTGTAGTATAGTAATATAGAGCCAGGTAATGGGCACTCACAGGTGCAATAGTGGCATAATTGTTATTATGGAGGTAACCAAACACTTACTGATTGGATTTGAGTCCTACTCCACAGGAGAGAATTCATGTCTTATGCTATAAACATTGTAAAAATGATATGGGGAGATCATTTCATAGGCCCTAGTGGAGAAGTACTACTGTTGTTTTGATAAATTGGCCTGATTTTTGCCATCAAGCTTCTTTCTAAATATTTATCTTTTTTATTTTTTTAAATATTTTATTTATTCATTTTCAAGCAGAGAGATACAGAGAGAGAGAGAGAGAGAGAGAGAGAGAGAGAGAGAGAGAGAGAGAGAGAGCACACCAGGGCCACCAGCTTGTGGGTCTGGCTTATGTGGGTCCTGGAGAATTGAACCTGGGGCCTTAGGCACTGGAGGCAAGTGCCTTAACCACTGAGCAATCTCTCCAGTCAATATTTATCTTTATACTTGTAGATTAGTAGTGCTTTCACCTTTAGTCATATAAGTTTCTTCTTACAATGGGTGGCAGATGCTACAGAGACTCATAACTGGTTAAAGTGCTGAGATGGGACTCTTGTATGTTCAGCCTTAAATAGGACATATATATCCCTCCTCCAAGGTTTAGGGAACTTTGAAAAAGAGGGAGCACGAAGAATTTACGAGCCAGATGATGGAGAGGAATGTTGTGGAATACTGACATGACATGCAGTTGCCCTCATGAATTCAGAGCAGCTGTGGTCACCTGTGCAAGATTAGCCCCATCAAGATCATGCTATGCACTGGAGTATTGGCAGTCATTGCTTGGTGGGGGAGATGGAGACATTTGTTTCAACGGTATAGCCACTGGTGATTTGTCCAAACTCTGACAAATAACCCTCAGCCTACGCTCTTGTAAGCAACCCTAATTCAATTCACTGGATCACAATAAAACACACATCAAAGTAGAAGGGAGGAATAATTCTTAATAAGAAAGGGTTCAGCAGGTATAGAAGAAAGATAGAAGAGGCTAATGGGGTGAAAATGATCTAAATACATCACATAACTATAAAAACTGTCAATAATTGTCAACATTTCAAGAAGGGTTTTTGTGAAAAAATGTTTTAGAAGATGGGATGATAGGATTCACCTGTAACCCCAGGTGAGATTAGCCTTGGGAGGCTAAGGCAGGATTGCTGCAAGTTCAAGGCCAGAAAAACCCTGTCTCATGCTTTTCATACCAGCACTCAGAGGCAGAGGTACCAGGGTCGCTTAGACTACCCTGAAACTTCATAGCGAATTTCATGTTAGCCTGGCTTAGAAGGAGACCCAACTTCAACAAACAAATATGCAACAAATGGGAAAAAAGTAAAGAAAAATAAAGGAAGCACATACTATTAAACAAAGGTGAAACATTGAAAATGGGACGTCATTCTTTCTCATTTTGCTTTAAATAATGCTCAATATTCACTGCTGAGTTTCCAATTGATTTCCAGGTCAATTTTGTCTATATAATGATTGGCAAAGAAAAATGAAAAGTAATCTTGTGACTATGAACAGAAGCTTTATGAGTATAAACTTCACTGTAGGACATTCATGTATGTTGAATCACCCATCTTAAAACTCATGTCTTCTTGGGTGCAGACTGTTGTGAGAGAAATCCCTACTGTGAGAGAAATCTTACAGCACTCTAAGGAGGAAGCTCAGTTTCTAATTTACACTTTGTTTGTAGTTTAAATAACTCTTTGCCTGTAATTTGCTTGTATCCACTATAAAATAGTGGCACTCCAATTCTTTCATTAATCTAAGAGCAGGAAACTGACCTTCAACAGTGTCATCAAGAGCTTTTCTTCCCTCTCACTGCATGCTCTAACCCTGGGAAATTATCTGCCAGAACTTCAAGAATGTGAAGATAGGACTTAACCTTAAGTGTGGTTTTATTGTGCTTTCATAGAAAGTTTCAACCATATTTAAATAGAAAATAAGGAGAAACACAGTTTTATTAAGGGAAATATGAGAAAAATGAAATTCAACTTCATCTTAGTTAACTTTACAAATTCATTAGTTCATTAAACAAACATTTAGTAAACATTTGTTGTTTGTTCATATTACCAAAGAGACAGAATCACATTTAAAAGCTGCTCCAGGAACATTTTACCATGTTGAAATATAAAATATGAAAGAATTATAAAAACCAATATTAAGCTCAGGTAAAATCAGAAAACTTAGAAGTCACTTCTCAGTTGTATAATACTTCTTTTCCAGATTTGTTTGAGTAGAATTTTGGAAAATAACTTGATATTTTATGACAAGTCTTATCCATATCCAGATTTTTTTTTAAATCTTGAAATGAGAATTCTAGACAGCATTGGGGTGATGATGCAGGAAGATGGAAGAGCAGCTGAGAAGTCTAGAATTTATTAGGCTTCCCAGTATTTTCTTGTCTGGAGATTTATGGCCCATGAAGTGGAGTCATCATTAGCATAACATTTGTGACAATCACAGGAAGGATGCCATATACTCTATAAACGTAATTGGCATTGTTAGGTGAAGCCTGTAATGGAGTGGCAGAGTTTGGCTGAGCACATTTCTATTTCTGGCCCACTGGTTAATTTCTATAGCTGAACTTTCACACTAGTTCATCAACTGGAATTACTTTTACCAAACAAACACTAAAATATGGTATGTTTAAAAAATAGTGCCTTTTTATTCATCTCTCCAAGGCATTTCTCAAACCTTTTATGGTAACCCTTTGACCACTACACAGAGTATACAATCCAATCTACTTAGAACACCAGCTTAGAAAATGTCAACAAGTTATTTGGATTTCCTTTGTAAGTCTTTTGATGACCTTAGTGCCATTGTTTGATAGCTTTGAAGAAGTCAGTTGCTAAAATTCAATGTCTTGAAAGTAATTTGACTCAGTTCTTTTTACATGTTATCACTAAATCATGAAGGGTTTTGTGTAAGGAGAGGTAGCTATCAGCTACTTTACATGCATTATTTACTTCGTGTAATTCATGAAACAATTACATGATACATGGTTGACCATTTTATAAATGAAGAAACAGACTTGAAATATTTATGAAATAGATAAAAATGACAGATACAGTAGATTTTAAACGAACACTCAAATTCTGATCTAACAGATGGCCTTCTCCATGAAAACTCTGCATGTCACTGAGAAGGGTGTTAAATAAGGAGGCTTCTCTGTGATTGAGATAGAAGGACTATCATCCCATTAGATAAAACGTGAGGCTGAGAGAAGTAAACCAGGATAATTGACTTAGTGGTTATTGCAATGAGCTTTTAAATTGCTTAGAGCAGAAGCTCAATAAAGCACAGCCTTATTTCTGAAAGGTCATCTGGTTTCTACATGGTCACTGTAGTGGTGGTGCAAATCATCATGTGAACTCTGTTCATTATAGAGTTAGAATGTGTGGAAAAGGGTGATTATAGACGGGATGAAGATGGCTCCTGGATTTTTAGATTGAAGAAATGGATGAGATAGAAAAGACTAGAAATACTGATAGATGTTTAAGATATAAGATATGCTTTGATATCTAAGAAGGAAAGAGTTTAAAAATTGTGAGTGTAGCATAACCCCCTGATGTTACTAAAACAGAAAAGATGGGCCAGAGAAGTGATTTGGCAGCTTCGCATTGTGGCGGAGTGACCGGGAGATAAATAAACTTCCTGCAGTCATTCTGGAGCACCAGTCATCACAGAGCAGATAGTGCCAGAAACTGATATTCCAAAGACATATTCTGTGGCTCTTCTGACAACCTGATAGCATATTTATTTATTAGTAGTCCTTTCAAACAGAATTATATGTTCATTTTCTAAGGCTATATTTCACAATGTCTTGACTTTTTTTTATTACAAGAGGTGTCAAAACCCAAAAAGTCAAAGTCATCTATTTCACTAATCTAAGATGAATTGTGATGGAGCACCAGTTTAGAAAACAAGCCAGTTAGCTCATCAAATTATCACTTTGCTCATCAAATTATCAGTTTTCCCTCAAAGACATTTTTATTCTATTCTTGGCAATGAAAGAGCTTCCAATTTGGCCCCAAGTCAGTAAAATATACTATGCCATTATTAACTAATTTATTTCTGTGTAGTTTTCTTGGTGTATATATAGAAATGCTTCATCATTCACATTTGTTCAAATCCTTTTGAAATGGGCAGTTTTTGGGCAGATAAAGCTCAGAGGTGTCATTTGTGTGTACAACAAGCTTAGTAGGTAACAGAAACTAGCCTCAAAGTGTGTACATTTGTTTAGTTCCTCTAAAAGTCCATGGCTTTTTCTACAATGACACAATTCCCAAGTGTTTCTACCAAAGTACCTCTTACACATGTAACTAACTTGTCTGGATTGGACTCTGAAGGCATGTAGGTTAGAGGGAATCTTTGTTACAGGTGACATGCATACTGGCTGAAAAGCTGAACTGAAAACTCTCAAAAGTTTTGCTCAATTTGGATTCACGCATGAGCTCATGGGGGAAAGGAGTTCCTCAGGCAAGAACACGGAGTATTTTGACAACCCACTTTAAAGAAAAGGGAGAAAAGATACTGAGTGCTCTCTATGGTAGAACTTCCTAGATATTTTGAATAAGTATTACTATAAAATGATTACATGGGTGTGCCCTGAATATGATGACATTTGTTTTATTAGACATTATCAACTAATCTGTTCCGGGGAAATACTTTGAGCTAGATCCCATTAATGTTCAAAAGCATCAAGAGTCTATTGGCTGGGGACTAAGTAAATTTTCAGATATGTAGTGATAAGCAAGAGTTTTAAGTCCTTCAGCTCAATCCTCCATTCTAATTCTTCTGTCTGTATAACAGCACGAGTAATTTTATTCACAACACTTTCTCTCTTCCCCTCTCTGTATCTAAGTTCTTCTTTTCCATTCAAGTTCCATAACCACTCCTTGCTTTCTACAGTATGCAAATAATTCAGTCATCAGTAATAGCTCAAGTTCTTAACTTCATTTTGTAGCATTTCTATACCCATGGTCTTCAGAATGTAAAAAGATAAATGTACTAACTCCCCTGCAAAATTCTCGAGTCAGGTTGGTTTTTTGTTTCTTTCATATACATGTAGAAGCCAGAAGATTGACATTAGGTGTCTTCTGAGATTCAAGCCGTCTAGCTTGCATTAGGGATCCTCTGTCACTGCCTCCTGAGAGCTGGGAATATGCTGGTGGTGGTGGTGGTGCAGTGTCTGGCATCTGCCTGGCACCTACATGGCTGCTAGGGATCTGAACGCAGGTCCCCATGAGAATGTAGCAGGCACTTTACTGACTGATCCACCTCTGCAGTGCCCCGAGACAATGTTTTATCACATTATCAGTCCCCCAGTAGACTGCTCCAGCAATCATTGAGTACATACTTTTTTGTGAAGATGGTAATGGCGTGATACTGAAAGTAGTCATTATGTCCACTGTGTCAGATTTACCTGGAGTGCTTCTCACAAAAGCAGCTATTGAAGTATGCCTTCTGTATTCTCAAGTCAAGAGCTTTGAGCACAGAACTTGTGTTCTGTCACTTTAAACAAGTACTCAAACATTCTTTACATAGCAGGAAGTTTTGAAGCCATGAATATAGACCTTTGCTCCTCTGTTTCATAGTGGTAGTGTTTTCATGGTGCAGTTTGCCTCTCCGAGTCCATTGAAATAGGCGCCTGTCTTCAGTGAGCTGCCACAGCCCCAGAGGCCCTCTTGCCTGGAATGTTATTAATGGGTCACTGGTGAAACCCATTAAAGTCTGAGTCTGTGTTGCTTACAGCATAGTTTATTTCTCTGACTTGGTGAGTTTCTGGCTCCTCAAATTACCAGACCCAGTATTACAAAGAGGCATCAACATCTGCCTTCTCTCCAGCCTTCTTGCTCAGAGATTCTGAGAGTTGTTATGATGATGAATACTTCTGCCACATGACACAGTGCCTCTTCAGTAAAACCAAATGTCTCAAACTTAGGGACTTCTGGTAAGTATCTATAAGAGTGTTGAGCACTTTTAACGATGTCTGTCTTAATCTCAGTACATATCAAGTAAATGTCACTGTGCTGCATATAGCAACTCTTGTCAAAATTGATAATCAGGTCGCACACTTCTCAACACAGATCCTTGGTGTCGCTCATCTAGGTATACTCACTGACTCACTGACTAGCAGGACTGGGTGTTGAGTGATTTTCAAGTGAATAGTTGGTTAGAAGATTAACGCTGGTAATTCAACTAGAAAATGTCAGAACTGGGATTCAAAACTAGATGGTATGAGTCAGAGCACATGTCTTAGCACCATGTGTCCCCTGTTCCCTGAGATGTGTGGAGAGCTCACTTCCCAGTGAGACATGCCAATGCAGTGAGCTACATAGAGAAAAGTGTCATTGCATTCACAATGATGCATGTCTCTTCTTTTCCCTTCAGTAATAATTTAGAAGAAATAGTCACTTCTTTTTCATACTCAGAACTTGTGACATATAAAGCTGGATATTATTTTAAAATATATTCACTGTTTATATGTCTTTTTGTGCCTGTATATTGCAAATCTTTGCCTGCTGTTTTCCCTTGCTAAGCCTTCAACCATCACATATGCTACGTGAGCACACTGTGTGACAGCAAGAGTTGAGTTTATTCAAAATATAATGAAGTAGAATTTTGTTTTTTAAGCACAAATCAACGTTTGTTTCATTCAAGAACGTGAAGTTAGTAGATGTGGAATCACACCCATGCAGGCATTACCATCAAGTAATGACACTTTCTATTTACATTGACTTCTAAGTATTTCTTCCCTTAAAAAAAAAGGAATGGATGGCTTTCTCAGCCAGATCAGATCACATAATCACTCCCACTGTTGGACAAACACAGTTGGACCTCTCTTCTGAAAAACGCTGTTACTACCACCCACAACAGGTTCTGGCTCTCTCCAGAATCTTCATCTCTTACCCTTCTTCAACCCTTCCTGTCCTCTGTTCACCTCTACTTGGGAGCTGGAGAAGTGGAAGCTCTCCCTCGTTTAGCTGGAGGTGCTGATTCAGGGCTTACATTTTGCCTGGCAGCAGAGAATGTTTGAGCTTGGTGATGGAGATTCTGTTTGTGGTTAGGAGAGGATGCTTTACTTCTGATTATGCAAAGGCTTTTCTCACAGTCTCAGCATCAGACTGAGTACCAGACTTGTTGGACACAGGAAAATTAATATAATTTGTCACTATTTCTCAAGAACCAACTTTGAAATTTGCCCATAACTTAATTCATTTAATGAATAAAGGAACCTAATGTTGAGCTTCCTTTTGAAAATGGCTATAAGTAAAAACCATAAAATTATTACTTTACGTGATTGACTATTTCAATGTGAATTGTTAAAGAAAAGATGTAGGAAAATACCAGGAAAAACTATATGCAAGGTCATAACTCTTAACACTTTTTCTTTCTTTGTTTTGTGACCTCTTGTATGTTTCATAATTTTCCCATTTCTCTTTACCTACCCACCCCCAAATATTCTCCAGAAAAAAGAGCAATGAAAATGTAAAACCCAAAAGCAAACTAAAAGTACTATGAGTGGGGCTAGAGAGATGGCTCAGCAGTTAAGGTGCTTGCCTGCAAAGCCTAATGACCAGGGTTCCATCCCACAGCACGCACATAAAGTCAGATGCACAAAGTTGCCCATGCATCTGGAGTTTGTTTGCAATGTCTAGATGTCCTGGCATGCCCATTCTCTTTCTCTTCTTCCCTCCCTCTCTCTTTCTCTTTCTCTCTCTTTGTCTTCTCTCTGCCTCTTTTTACTTGGAAATAAATAAAAAAATATTTAAAAAGAATATATATATATTAGGTTCCTTTCAGGAAAATGGTATTTAGCAATAGAAAAAGAAAGGTTTACCAATATCTCAAAGAAACTAGTTTTTCTGAAAAGCAGTATGTTTCCCCACATGATAATAAGGGTGGATCACCAACTGGTCTGTATTTAGCAGCTATTGGGCATATTATTCTCTGAGACTATTGAGGATTCTGTCTATGAAAGCATAAACTTTGACATTACAGGTGATATAGTGGGACAAAAGATACAACAGACATCACTATCCTTGTGGTTATATGACTTGAGTAAAAGGCCAAAAGAATTATGTGTATGTATGTGTGTGCATGTGTATGAACTCATGGTGTATATGTATGTGTATTACATATGTACATTGAAATAATATGTGATTTTTTATTCATATATAATGATTTAAGTTGATATATGAAACATTGTAACCACAATGATTCATCCAGATGTCATAATGGAGGAGTATAAGATTTGTGTGTCCAATTAAATATTTGTACTTAGTCAAAAAAGACTTTGTTACATTTTCAAACTATTAAAATCCTACAAATTGTTTAAAATGGGTGCAGAGGCCCAGGCATTCAAATTTCTCACCCAAAAGCTTCAACTTGTGAATAAACAAAAATACTGATTCTCAGTTTTCTTGTTTTTCTCAAAAAGAATTTGAAAGATCCAGCTGCCGCACCCCTCCCCCATTGCTTTTTCTTTCTTCTCTCTTCCACCAGGACCAGGGGCTCCTTCATAGCCCCTCCTCTTGCCGTGCCCCTCCTCCATCACATTTTTTCTCTCTTTTTCTCTGTCACCTAGATTGGGCTCCTTCGTAGCCCCTCCGCCCCGCCCTCTGTCTGCCGCACCCCTCCCCCATCGCTTTTTTTTTCTTCACTCTCTTTCACCGGGACAGGGGACTCCTTCGTAGCCCCTCCTCCCGCCTTCCGGCCTCCAGCCTGTCTGCCCCTCCCCTACCCCCTTGTCTTTTTTTTCCTTTCTCTTTCAAAGGAACCGGGGTTCCTTTGTAGCCCCTCCCCCCGCATTCCGGCCTCCAGCGCGTCTGCCACGCCACTACCCCCCTCGCTTATTTTTTCTTTTTTTTTCTCTTTTTTTCTCTTTTTTTCTTTTCTTCTTTTTTTCTCTTCTTTTCTTCTCTTTATCTTTCACCCATTCAACCAGGGGTTCTTACATAGCCCCTTCCCCCGAACTCTAGCCTCCAACGAGTCTGCCCCGCTCCTTTTCTATGCCTGAGGAACCCATCAGCCCCTCTATCTGTGCCCAGAGATCCCAGAAACACTAGTTCTAGGGATCTCAGCAGCCTCACCCCCTGCCACTGCCACTGCCCCTGCCGAACACATCCCCTGGGACCGCAGACCTCTGTGGGCCTGTTCCCCTAGTCTGGTGGCCCCATCACCCGTACCCACAACATCCGGGGGTACGCTACCCCTCCCCACAAACACCAACCCCCACAGCCCCACAACTGAACCTGCTCCACTGCCCACCGTGCTCTGCCATCCCCCACACCCACCGACCACTGCAGATATATCTAAGGCATTCCACCAACCACCTCAAGTGGAGATGAAATAGGCAGAAATCAAGGCAAGAATATTACACCAG
>PVHP010014089.1:0-39729 GCA_004024765.1 Zapus hudsonius | reverse complement strand
GCCAGCTGCTGGACCCCAGCACCTCCACTCACATCCCGGCGGGCTGATGACGCTAGCTCTGGGCAGGACCCACACACAGGGCAAATGACTTTTTTTTATAAAAGACTCTCAGGACTTTTTTATATACATAGTAAAACCGAACTTGTCACAGAAATACTGATAAACTTTTGGGGTGGGCTATTCCAAGAGACCACCTGTGATCCACCTGGTTATGTTCATCGCAACTCAAAGGGAACGTTTTAATAAATCCAGTCCCCATCCAGGATAGTAGATTTAGGGGGGGGGGAGTCTTAAATTTCAGCTCGAATGACACTGCATTACAAAATTGTGATTACGTGTTCCTGCCTGTGCGTCAGCATGGACTTCACAGAGGCTTCTGGTCCCCACAGTCACCACCTTGTTTAGAGAAAAAGGTCAATTGATGATGGCAATAACGAAAGATTCCTGGATGATCACTCCTGAAACTAAGCGGTGTAGTAAGGACTATTTGCAAAGATGGTGACGGGCTTTGTGATCGTCTCAAACTGGCTCAGTAATTCAGACAAGAAAACTTCACATTTCATAAGGTACCATTTCAGCCTGGCTTTGGTTGACTGCAAGGTTAAACAATATATTGTATAGTTTTACTCATATATTTTAGTAACTTTCTACAGCACTGAGTGATTTGATTCCCTACTTTTTAAAAAATGATATGTTCATAGGCTTTTAAAATCAGGATATCAATCCATGTTAAGTTACCTTTAGATAGGAGAAATATATTCTGATGTTTTATTACACAGCAGGGTGACTGGATAATCATAGTCTATATTTCCAGAATGCGAAAAGGGGTTTGAACGTTTTCACCACAAAGAAGTGATAAATGTTTAAAGAGACAGTAAACCCTGATTTCAACATTGTTCAATGTACACATGTGGTCAAACACCCCATGGTGAGCTGCCGGGTAGCTCGGTGGTAGAGGTCCGTGGTTAAATCTCAAAGCCAGCAAGAAACACATCATATGGTATCGAATCAAAAATTTACAATGACCTGGGGACTGGGAAGATGGCTGAATGGCAAGGTGCTTTCCATACAAGCACGAGGACCCGAATTCGGATCCTTGGCACCCACATAATACGCTGATCACGTCAGTGCACACTTATAATCCCAGTACTAGAGGGGCGGAGATTGGAAGATCCCAGGGCTTGCTAGCTAGCTAGCCTGGCCCAATTGGTGAGCTCTGTCTCAAAAAGTAAGGCCAAGAACAAGCAAGTGACCTCAGCCTCTGGTCTCCACATGCGCCTGCTTGGGCACTCACACACATGCAAAAAAAAAATTAACAGAAGGATTTCTACTGGCCAGTTGGCCGTGGTTCCCTTTGGAAGGTAATGTCAGTTTAGATCCTTTAATCCACTGATTGGGAGGGGGTTGTCATCAAGTATGTGGTCTTAGTCTAAGAAGAGGAGAGAGAGGTGCATCTAAACTTTGGAATCCTTTCAGCTCAGAGAAAAGGAACACCTGCACGTCATGTGTAGTTTAAGCAAATCAGAAATTAAAACCAGGAGGGCATCCGTGATAAATTGCAAACTACTCCTGGAGCGCTGTCTTCTGAAAAGAACTTTTATGCATTCCTACATCCAAAATAAGGGGCTCGCTCTATCCTCTGTCCTGTGTCCTGAAGGAAGAGTTGTGGAGACCTCCTTTCTAAGACGGAAGGACAATATAGATGCCTTTTGTTTTCATAGGAACATTGAGCAATCACGAAAAATATCCTTGCAAAGGTCAGTTATTTCTTCCGGAAGTTCTTCTCATGTTTCTCACATGGTAATTTCCCTATCTTGGTGAAGATGGAAACAGGTTCTGGTAGTTTCTTCTCCCTCTGTGCCAGGGACGACTTCTCATCTTTATCATTTGGCTGCAAATGTTGACATCAATCTCTGAATTCCCAGGAGGAAATAATCCGTGTATCACTGATCTTGTGTAGACACAGGACAGGAAAGTTTAAATCTAATTTTGTAATGCATCCTCTAGGTATGATGAAAGAATGTATGTCTGTTCTATGGAGATAAATTTCTGAACGTTTACAACTCTTGCCTTGTAAATAAAAACAATTGTAGGTTTCTCTCCTTTTTTTTTTTTTTACAGAAAAGTTAGCTTGTGTAATTTTTGTCAGTTTCATATTTTCTCCCATTTTTGAATTGTGGGAAGTTGACATCACAAACGTGTCAAAGACTTAACTGCCGGTGCAATAGTAATTTTAAAATGCAAATTGGGTAAATTATTTCTATACGCTGTAAATCTAAGATTGAATGTATATTTTTGTTTAAATAAATTCTTTAGTAAAATTTTGGGAAAGGAAAATCTTTTAATATATATTTTAGGGCTGGAGAGATGGTTCAGCGGTTAAGGCACTTGCCTCCAGTGCCCAAGGTCCCGGGTTCAATTCCTCAGGTCCCACATAAGCCAGACCCACAAGATGGTGGCCCTGGTGTGTTCTCTCTCTCTCTCCCTCCCTCCCTCCTTCTCTCCCTCTCTCTCCCTTTCTTCTTCCTCTCCCCTCTCTCCTCTCCCCCTCCTTTCCTCTCTCCTCTCTCTCTTCTCTCTCTCCCCTTGAAAATGAATAAGAAATCTTTTAAAAATATATATATTTTACACACATACACACACACACATATATTTGCAGTGCAGGAGATTGAATTCAGGTCCACTGAGGTACACTCCTGTTTGTAAAATATTTTCTAAGTTGCAGTTTTCGCTTTGTTTTGTTTTTGAGTGGGACTATAAAACAGGAATCTAATCCTTCAAGGTTCCTGGAGGAACTTGGGGGGGTCTTGTGATAGAAGAAATAACCTTAGGGACAGGGAAGGTACAAGAGACAAGGCCGGGGAGATGACAGGTGGCAGTCAAAGACAGCCAGCCGCTTAAGCATCAGGGCCTCGTGCCAAAGACGGCCGAGTTTGACTCCCCAAAACCCATGTAAAAGTTGGGTGTGGCCACAACACCTGTTACTTCGTCCCCAGGGAGCAGTTATCAGAGAATCACTGGGTCTCAGTGATGGGCAGCAGGTCTGAGTTGAGGGAATGACCCAGATGAGTGATAATGGAAAGGCACCTGACTTTCTCCTCTGTACACACATGCACACGTCACTGTGCACATACCACATACATACTCTGCATACACATGTAAACAAAAACTGCAGGGATGGAAGGGTAATTAGACTCCCGGCTGAGGCTTTAGGGTCGCTGAGATGGAGTTTGCTTAGAGAAGGGACAAGTTTCCTGTGGTGGTTTGCACCAGGTGTCCCCCCAAAACTCGTGTGTTTTGAATGCTTGGTCCTCAGCTGGTGGCAATTTGGGGGGTAGAGCCTTGCTGGAGGGTGTCCCTGGGGGCAGACCTGCTACTGTTGTCTACCTGCTGTGGCAGAGGTGATGTCCAGCCTCTGCTCATGCCATCCTTTCCCTGCCCTAAAGACTGTAAGCCAAAATACTTCCCTCCATCAGCTGCTTTCGGTCAGGTGCTTTATCCCAGCAATGTGAAGGTAACCACATTTCCCAAATGCCCTCACTCTTTGGAGGCAGAAGAAGAGGAAGGGAGAAGCTGGGTGTGATGGTGCACACCTTTAGTCCCAGCACTCAGGAGGCAGAGGCCAGCTTGAGACTACACAGTGAACTCTAGGTCAGCCTGAGTGAGTGAGACCCTGTCTTGAAATCCCCTTTCCCCCCAAGAGGAAGTGAGCAGACAGTGTGGAAGTAGACGACCCACTGACAGAGCCTGGAGTTCTCCTAGCAGACTGAACGGGCTGGTCAGCAAGCCTCAGCCATTCGCCTGCCTCTGCCTGCCCAGCTTGCTGTTTTAAAACGACTTTATTGACAGTTCTCATACATGTACATGATGTGCTTTGATCCTAATTCCCTCCCAAGCCTTGGCGTTCCCTGTTTCTCACCCCCCGAAACCGAGCATTCCTCCCTAGCCTCTGTCTTACATTCTCTCCATCCCCCCTTACGTACTATTTCCTGAGCATCGGAGCTCTTGTAGAGATAATGGTTTGCTTTCAGATGTTCCATTTATCGCTGAGCACCGAGCTGCTTCTCAGTACTTTGATGAGTTTTTCCAGCTCGGGGAGGCTGAGGTAGGAGGATCACTATGAGTTCAAGGCCAGCCTGTGGCTACAGAGTGAGTTCTAGGTCAGCCTGGGCTAGAGGGAGACCCTGCCTCAAAAAATATGTAAGTAAATTTAGAGATGTAAAAGGATGCATTACAAGTGATAACAAAGTCATGCAAAAGGTATAAGAAGCCATGATGTGTAAATTATATGCTAAACTAAAATCTGGAATCCTCTAAGAAATGGATAAAGTAGAAATTCATCAGTCAAGCTTTAGAGACCTTCAAAGACCCTAGGGGTCTTGCCAACGGTCAAAATGATTTTGCCACATTAACCTACAGTGCTGCTTTGTTGCTTCCAGAGGGCAGAATTCAGCTTTAACCGTTTCTCCACTCTGTCAAGTGTCCTTCTGCTTCAATGTCTCCACGTTTCTTAGAACAGACCAGGATTCCGTATTAGACACGCCATTAGGTTGAGCTGAAGTTAGCTGTCCTTCAAGACATGGCAAGCTAGGGCACCCGCTGCCTGGAACTATGAAGAGGGGGGGCCCTGCCAGCCTAAGGAAGCCATGGAAGTTGCCCATGGGGAGGGACACGCTTGTGTTGTTAACTGTCTTTCCTTGGCTGGAATGTGATTCGATCTAGGCGTTGCGAATCCAGAAGCAAAGGGGGAGGTTAGCAAGAGGAAGGGGGTTTAGAAGGAAAGGACGCTGTCCAAGCAGGAGAGCTTGTAGGTCTCAAGGGAGAGCCGTCAGAGCTCCCATCACAGGGCTTGAGAGTGGCCATTTGTGGACAAGGGGCAATGGAAGGGCATGTTGAGGGACTGAGGCTTGTGGGATACTGTCTAGGCAGGTATGGGGGGAGGGGAGATGTGGGAGGCAGAGGTAGGAGGATCACCGAGTTCGAGGCCAGCCTGAGTCTACAGCGAGATCCTACCTTAAAACCCCAATAAATAATAAATACAGTAATAACGATGATGTGATGGAGGAGGGTGGGGACTCCACCAGGCTTGATTTCTGCATGATCATGAAACAAACATTTCTGTCCTGGTTACTCCTAATTCAGAATGGAAGTCTAGAAGGCAAACACAACTTCTCTATGAAAGAACTCATCACTCCAAGGGAAGCGAGGAGGCTCATGCAGGGAGAGAGACCACCAAGGGCACTGTGCCCGGAATCAAGAATCCTGATATTCTGAAACATACCTGCCCAGCTTCAGGGTCCTGGCAGCTCAGATCTGTCCTTTCTTGCCAGGGTGCATCCAGCCGGGTGAAGATGGGTTCTGTCTCCAGGGAGAGAGAGGGGGAGAGAGGGAGAGAGAGAGAGAGAGAGCGCACCAGGGCCACCACCTTGTGGGTCTGGCCCATGTGGGTCCTGGGGAATTGAACTGGGGGCCTTAGGCACTGGAGGCAAGTGCCTTAACCGCTGAGCCATCTCTCCAGCCCCCTGCAATGAATACTTTCATAGGAACAGTTTCATGAAATTCTCTTTTTTTTTGGTCTGCAGCTAATAGATCTTTAAGTATGATTTTTCTGATAGGTTCGATCTACTCATCCATTAAGCTGGCTTTCGTCACGCGAATGTTTCGGAGCAGGTGTTTCATCGCACGCAGCCCGGAACCAGAGACCCGGCTTCGCTCCACCCCCGGAAACCCCACGAGGAGGAACCGAGGCAGCGGAACGCGGAAGTGACCCGAAGTCAAAATGGCGGCACCGGCGTCGCGCGTGCCTAACCTAGGCAGGATACGGTGGCCCGTGGGGGCCATAAAGCACAAAGCCATAGATTTCCAGTGGAAAAGCGAACGCGATAAGGGCAAGGGGCCCGGAAGGGAGACAGCTGTCAGTCCAGGAGGCGTGGGGCACTCTCGCCCGTTCCTGGAACTTTCTGGAAGGGGATGGGATTAAGTGACACGGTCCGCCCGAGACAGCGGCTGTGGGTGTGCATCCACAGTCTGGGCCGAGGGTGGTCCCCGATGGCCAGGGGACCCCATCCCTCCGGGAATACCGGGTGCCCTGGGATTGCGACCGAACCTGTGCAAATGCTGCGGACATCTCAGTTTTAAAGGTTTAATTGATTTGCAAGCGCAGAGAAAGGTCCAGGGTCTCCAGCCGCTGCGAACACTCTGCATCGGGCTCACGGGGCGCTGAGATATCGAACTCCGGTCGTTAGGCTCTGCAGGCGACGTCCACGTCCCCCGGGCGCCTCCTCAATGGATCCCGTGGAGCCAAGACTCGATCCGCTGACCACGAGGCGCAGAACCGCAAGGATCGCGAGGAGAGAGCGTCCCGGCCCCGGAGACCCCCGGACCGGAAGTCCGCCCTTCCCTGAACAAACATGGCGGCCGCGGCTTCGCCCGCCCACCTCCCGCAGCCAATGGCGAGGCCGGAAGCCGCGCTGACTCACACCGCGCGCCCGCTGGTCTGACGCAACGCCCGGTGGAGGAAGCGGGGTGCACGCTGCGGTGACACACGTCTGCGGGGCCGTCGCGGGCGATGTCCTTGGAGGTGGCCAGGGCGGCCGCAGGGATGGTTCTGGGTGAGTGGTCCGGCGCCGGCCGACCCCCGCCCGGCCCCCAGACCCGGGTGACCCCATGGTGTACCCAGAGCTGCAGCAGCAAGACAGGGCGCTGACGGTCACCGCGCCCCCTACAGATGTGGGGAGCCCCCCGTCCCGCCCGCCAACCGTTAACACGGAGCTTCGGCTTTGGGCGTCTGGAGGGACCTGGGGTCTTCTCCTCCCTCTGCGCCCTGGTCGGGGGCATCCGACCTGACTGCGCTCTCGTAACCCTCCTGCAGCCTGTAAAGATGGGGCTCTTCACTGCGCAGGCGAGGCCCATAAATAAGCCCAGGTCACTCCGCACTTGTATTTATTATTTTCTTTTTTAGAGGCAGGGTCTCCGTCTGGCCCAGGCTGATCTGGAACCCACCCTGTAGCCCAGGCTGGCCATCCTCCTGCCGCAGCCTCCTGAGCGCTGGGACTCCAGGCGTGAGTTACTGATGACTAATTTGCTCTCCCGTTTGCTGTTTTAATAGAAGAGCTCTATGTCTCGGATCGAGAGGGAAGTGATGCCACGGGCGATGGGACCAAGGAGAGACCCTTCAAGACCGGCCTGAAGGTAATGTCTCACTAGGAAGCCATGTCTGCACCTGGCAGTGATGGTCGCTGGTGTGCGGCTTGTCAAGAGTCGAGTTTGAAGAGACTTTTCGGAAGGCGTGTGCACAGATGTGCTGCCCTGAGCTTCACGTTTTCAGTGTTTAAAACAGATGTTTTCCTTTCTTCTTTACCACAAGGCACTGGATATTGGACTCAGTCAGGTTGTCAGCTTCTCTGTTCTTGGAAGAGTCACAGGTGACAGCTGACCTGTATCAGCACCTCAACAATGCGCCACTTTTTCAGCTGGAATTTCAGTTTGTTGGCGTTCTCTTATTTCTCAAGGTCTGGATCCTCACATGAGATAGTCTGTTTCCTCAAACCAGATTTTTTTTTTTTTCAAGCAGTGAGAGGTGGAGAGGAGACAGAGAATGGGCGTGCCAGGGCCTTCAGCCTCTGCCAGTGAGCTCCACGTGCAAGTGCCACTTTTTGTGCATCTGGCTTTACATAGGTCCTGGGGAATAAAACCCGGGTCGTTATGCTTTGCAGGCAAGTGCTTTAACCTCTGAGCCATCTCTCCAGCCCTCGAAGCAGACTTTTGTGTCTTGGAGGTTCTGTGAGAGCTTGGCTCACAATTGCATCAGGTTGGGGTGTGGCCCGAGGTGTTCCTCTCACTGTGGCCATGGAGGCCTTCTTCATCTGAAATCCTCAGCCTCTTGGTGGAAATGGCCGGCAGCTCCTTGTGGAAAAGCAGGGGCCTGACGTTCTTGTCTCTGCAGCCATACCTGGACGTTCCCCTTTCTATAGCTGTGTGGTGACATCTGTTACCAGGTTTCACTAACCTGGGAGCACTTTCTCTTAGGTCAAGCCATGTGGTTACTTCCGGGTGTCATACATGGCTCTCACAGGGAAATCTTTCTCTCCTTTCTGAGTTGTCAGTGCTGATAACAGTGTTGAGGTGACAGACAACTCTAAGGTTCACACTGTTAGCAGGGCTAGGATGTTCTGACTTGGGAGCGACAGTTGACTCTGTCTTAGTGACGTAAACAAGTATCAGTAGACTGCCAGGGGGTCTGTGCCTTCTGAATGATCTCTGGATGTCACTGGGCTGTGATTGGACATGCGGTCTATCCGTGACTGAAACAGTTCTGTGCCTGAGGACCAACACCATAGGGCATCTAGTGGTTGAAAAGGACTCTTGGATGTTTTCAGCAAATCACATTCCCTGCTTGGGGCTGGAGAGATGGCTTAGTGGATAAAGGCACTTACTTGCAAAGCCTACTGTACCACGTAAAGCCAGATGCAGAGTGGCACCTACGTCTGGGTTCATGTACACCGATTCTTTCTCCTCTCTCTCTTTCTCCTAAATAAGCAAGTATGTTAAAAGACAAGGCTAAGGGGTTTTGTTGTTTTTGAAGCAGTGTGGGTGACTTTTATTATTGGTCTAGAATTGGAGAAATGGGAGATAACTTCCAGATCTACTGGCTAGTCTTTGGGGTGTGAGAGATTATAGAAGAAAAGAAATGGGGGACAGGGAGGAAAAGATTTCTTTGGCTGCTTTTATGGTCCTGCCCTCATTGCCATGGACTGGGGCGGAGGAGAGTTGCTTTTCATGCTGACAGGGCATTAAGACTCTGACAGGCATTTTGTGTTCAATCCCGGCCTTCAGGCACCCTGCCTGCAAAGCTACGTGAGATGAGGGTATGGAAATTAATCTGGCTGCCCAGGCAGTCCTCAGGGTAACTAACCCCCCTTATTTTCGCTTCTCATTCTGAAGAGTTTCAGTCTGGCTTGTATAACTTCTTAAAGCTTAATTTGGGTATCTTTTTTTTTAAAAATGCTTTTTAAAATTTATCTGCAAGGAGAGAGAATGAGAATTGGTGAGCCAGGGCCTCTAGCCACTGCAAAAGAACTCTATATGAATGCGCCACTTTGTGCACTGGGGAATCAAAGCCAGGTAGTTAGGCTTTGTAGGCAAGTGACTTAACCACTGAGCAGTTCGCAGCCCCAATTTGGGTATCTTGAGTGTCCCATTTGGGCCCTTTCCTCTCATAGGTCTCACTGTTTCTACCCCTGAGTGACTGTCGTTCCTTTGCTGTAGGCAAGTGCCTTAACCCTGAGCCATCTCTCC
The DNA here is from genome assembly GCA_004024765.1 of Zapus hudsonius. NCBI lineage: Eukaryota > Metazoa > Chordata > Mammalia > Rodentia > Dipodidae > Zapus > Zapus hudsonius. The sequence goes on along the minus strand of PVHP010014089.1, from coordinate 30,432 downwards.
AGCCCCATCCTTTACCTCGGGAATGAAACCAGACAGGTTGGGACACATGACCCACCAGGAGGAGCGGGACAACTCCTAGGGGCTCAAACAGGCAAGAACCAGATCATTTTGGTAGTACCTACTTCATGTGTGCTCCAAGGCAGCTCTTCAGCTAGTGTGCCCAGAGAAGCCAGAAGGTCACACTCCCTGGTGATAGGTCAGCTTTTATAACAGAGAGAATAGTTCATTGCATTTCCTGTCTGACTGGAGAGCTTTAGAACATCTTCGCCATACGTACCAAGTTCACGGCCAGCCCGGGTTATTTCCAGCCTTGTCTCAAAAATAGAAAAGAAAAATTAAGAATGCATCTTTCTGTTCCTATTTTAACATACAAACTATAAATTATAAATGATAAGCAGCTCCATGATGCCTCTGCTATTGTCCGTGAAAGGGGATGATGTCATGCCAGAACTTGTCAAGCTAAGTGGAACTTAGCCTTTTATGTGCTTGACTGCATCTGTTGAAGACATTTGAAACTGTGTCTTGGGTGCCTCCTTGCTTTCATACGGAGCTCTGACCAGTCGGCTGCTGTCTGCAAGGGTCTGTGGCTGGTTGCTGTCTCTTCTGTTGGTAGCTGGTCTCGGTGGCCTCTGCGCTGCTTGGACCAGGGAACTGTGCCCTGTGCCACTGGCCTGCTGGGGTTTTCTGTGGCAGGATGAATAGCTTCTGGCAGGGGCTCACCTGGTCATCCTGTGCACACCGAGGATGTTGTGCCTCTCGGGTATCCATGCTTTCTTCCTGGCTCCTGGTCATGTTCTGGATTGTTGAATTATAATTCAAATGATACTGTGATTTTTTTTTTTTTAAGTATTGTATCATAGTAAAGACATTTCTTTTTTCTCTCCCTACCTCAAGGCTTTGCTGACTGTACGAAAAGAGCCATTTCCCACCATCTATGTAGACTCACAGAAAGAAGACGAGGTAGGCACAGCACAGCCTTTGTAAGATCATGTTTGGTGAATATACTTTATCAAGACACAGACCATGTCTCTCTGTGTGTGTCTAGAGATGGGACGTCATCTCCAAGTCACAGATGAAGAACCTCAGAAAGATGTGGCACAGGGAACAGATGAAGAACGAGTCGCGGGAGAAGAAGGAGGTGACCCACCAACCTGCACGTGTACATTGGAAAGTTACTGTGCATGAATCATGTCAATGATTAAATTGTCTGTTGTTAAAATTAGGCAGAAGATAATTTACGCCGAGAGAAGAACCTGGAAGAAGCCAAGAAGATCACGATCCAGAACGATCCCAGCCTGCCGGAGCCCAAATGTGTAAGATCACGGCTGAGTCCTTATTTCAGTAGAGGGCATGCTGCACAGCATCGGGTCCTCAACGCTGTGTCCTTGATTCTGAAGGGACAGAGAAGTAATGTTGTAGGGTGACGAGGTTGTTCCCCTGGGCTCATTGCTTCAGTAGTGACATTCTCAGCAGGTTCTCGCTGTTGCTTGGGTAACACCTGTGGGATCCAGCCTGGCTGTGCTGGGCACATGGTGTGACCCTCTGTGGTGTTCATTTCCTCACTGTAAAATGGAAAGGTGGAAATCTGTGATTTTTGTGAAAAAGTTTTTTTAATACACAGTGTTTGTGATTCATTGAGAGTAGGCTCCGTCCTCTCTTCCCTTCTGGATTTTTTTTTTTTTTTCGGAGCCCAGACCACTTGCTGGACTGTGAGTGAGGAAGGTCTGGGTTCCAGGGGCCTTGCTGGATGATCGCATTTCCCTCTTCCTCCTCATGGGGCTCTGTTCTTTCTGCTCCTCCCTTCCTTCCTCAGCTTCCCACACTGTGTGGAAGAGCTCAGGTCCTGAAGAAGGCTCTGCAGACAGTCGGTGCTTCACTGTGACAACTGAATTCATGTATTTTCTGATTTTCTGAAACAGTATCTGAAACTTTTGGGTGTCTCTCTTTGCCAGTTTTGCATTAAGGGCAAAGACAATATTTTTTTAAAATCTAATATAGTTAAATTTCTAATCAAGAGTAGAGTGACTGCCTCCAAATTTTGCATTGTTTCTGATGTCTAAAAAATAATAGTCTGTCAAATGTTGGTATGTGAGAAGTGACATGATTAAATTTCTCTTGCTTTGATAGGTGAAGATTTGTGCATTAGAAGGCTACAGAGGCCAGAGAGTGAAGGTGTTTGGCTGGGTCCACAGGCTGCGTAGGCAAGGTGAGCATCTCTGCGTTCTGTCCTGGCCTGTTGTTGTGAGGCAGGGCCACTCTAGCCCAGACTGACCTTGAACTCACAACAATCCTCCTACCTCAGTCTCCCGTGTTCAGGAACTAAAGATGTGTGCCATATTTCCTTCTTTAATTTTAAGAAACCCTGGCTTTAGATTAAACAAAAGAGCATAAAATATTTCCTTGGGCTTATTTGGAGGTGTTTGATATGCTGTCTTTTAAAATTATCTAGTGATTCATAGCTTATTTCTGTTTAATGTGCTTATTGAAAGGTTAATAATATTTAAATGCTGCTTTCACTGTCAGCAATCACCGTGATCAGGAGGTTTCCAGCAGACCTTTGTCCATCGAATTGAATTCATTTATTCACTTGCTTTTGCTCAGCTAGTGTGTTTGCCTGTGTGTGGTATATGGGCATGTCTGTGCCCGGTGGTGCCTGTGTGCTCCCTGTGGTGGCAGGGGCTGTCGCCTAACATTGGGTGTCCCCTCCTTCACTCTTTCCTGTTGAGCCAGATTCTCTTACTGCAGAGTTTGCTGGTTTTTGCAAGCCCAGGTGAATCCCTGGTTTCTTCGCTCCCTTTTGTGGAACTGGATTCCAGACCCCCCCCATGGCCATACCTGTTTATTTGGGATCTGGGGACATTCAAACCATTGGCTGTTTCAGGCCCCCTTGGGCCCTCCTGCTTGTGCAGGAAGCACACTCACCGGCTGAGCCGCCCTCCAGCTCTTGCCTTCAATTCTCTGTTGTGCATGTGATGGTCAGAGGTTGACACCAGATGCCCTCCTTGATCACATTCCACCTGGGTTTTCAAGGTAGGGTCTCTCGCCTAGGCTGACCTGGAATTTCGCTGGAATTCACTCTATTCCCAGGGTGTCCTAGAACTCACAGCGATCCCCCTGCCTCTGTCTCCTGAGTGCTGGGAATAAAGGTGTGCACCACTACACTCATGGAGCCCAGCCCTGGGGATGGTGCAGTCCAGTCTGGCAGTCTCCCCCCCCCCCGTTGCTAACCTCATCTACATGGTCCTCACTGGTGGTTCCAGGCCTTGTCCAGTGGAAGCCATCTCATTGGTTAAACCTTTGTTTTTCTTTTCTAGGGAAGAATTTAATGTTTCTGGTGTTGCGGGACGGTACAGGCTATCTTCAGTGTGTCTTGTCGGATGACTTGGTAAATACGTCCCTTGTGGTGGAGTTTTAGTAGGGTCTGTATTTGGGAGGAGGTTACAGTCTATATACATATTTCAAGCTCATACCATGTTTAGGAGTACATGTATCAAAACTTGTATATCAAAATGTGGGAAATTACTAATTATTCCTTAGTGAAGCCAGGGGAGAAAGCTTCATTATGTTAATTTCTAAAACATAAAAACTTGCTCAATACAAACCACTTTTATGACCCAGCTCGGTGACCATTGCTGGTGTGTTTTTCCCCGGGTGTCCTTTGCATACCCAGTGTATTAGTTGGGGGACAGCTGTCATTGTCCCAGGAGTGTCTCCCCTCCCCTCATGGTGGCCCTTAGCACTTTCCTCTCTTTTCTGGGCTTTGTGAAATAGAGTTGCATCTGTTCAGACTCAGTCTTTTTAAACTGTCTGTGTGTGCGTGCATGTGCTGGTGCTACAGCAAACACACCTGCTTGGCTTTCTGTGGGTAGTGGGGAGTTGAGCCCCAGGCCAGCAGGCTTTCACTGCTGAACCATCTCCTGAGCCCCTCGGTTTGCTTTTTCCTTAGCATGAAATTTTTATGTGCAAGTGTGTCTTCTGACTGGGTTCATCAGTCGTCCTTAGCGGTTTAGATATCAGTGGACTTTTCCAAGATTGTCAAGTTTCCTGTCGTTTTTCTCCTGTAGAGGAGCCCTGCAATTATGTACATCACTTAGATTTGAGAAAACAGAGGAGCCATGTAGAATTTTTAAATTTATTTTCAAGCAGTGAAGGGCAGACAGAGATAGAGAGAAGAGAGACAGAGAATGGGTGCACCAGGGCCTCCAGCCACTGCAAATAAACTCCAGGTGCATGCGCCACTTTGAGCGTCTGGCTTTATGTCGGTACTGGGGAATCGAACCCTGGGTCGTGAGGCTTTGCTGGCAAGTGCCTTAACTGCTGAGTCATCTCTCCAGCCCTGAATTTTTTATTTTTTAGGCTGGGTCTTGCTGTAGCCTGGGTGGACCTCACACTCATTTTGTAGCCCCAGGCAGGCCTCAGACTCATAGCAATCCTGTTACCTCAGCCTCCTGAGTGGTGGGATTAATGGTGTGTGTCACTTTATTTTATTTTATTTTTATTATTTTCAAGCAGAGAAAGAGAAGAGAGGCGGACAAAGAGAATGGGTGCACCAGGGCCTCTAGATGCTGCAAATGAGCTCCAGATGCATGCGCCACTATGCATCTGGCTTTATGTGGGTACTGGGGAATCGAACTTTAGTCTCTAGGCTTTGAAGGCAAGCTCCTCAGCTGTTGAACCATCTCTCCAGCCCTTAGTTTTAACTTTTTTTTTTTTTTTGCAAAGGTGTTGTTTGTATATGTGTATATGCTGTGTGTATGTATATATGTGTGTGTGTGTTTGTATCTGTATATGCTTGCGTATGTAGATATATTTAATTGATGAGGACAGTTGTCATAGATGCTTTTATATGATGGGAACTTACGTATACATGTATGTCTATAGGAAGTCATATGTCAATGAGAGGCTTACATCCTGAGAAACACATTAGTAAGCTGTTTCATTGTGCAAGCGTTCCAGCGTCTACTCACACACTTAACTAACGTCACTAGGCATTGTGGCCTTTTGGGATGACCCCTGTGTATGTGGTACACAACTGTATTGCTAAATCTCTCTCACACAAAAGTAGCTGTTTTTGATAGTAATAAAGATAGTGGTAAACTGGGCCTACTGCCTATAATCCCAGCACTCAGAAGAAGAGGCAGGAGTTCAAGGCCAGCCTTGGCTGTATGAGACCCTGGATTACACAGTTTTATTCTTTGGCTAATATTTAGCTAGTAACTTATTTGTAAACAGTTGCTTTAAGCTAAGTTTATGTGTGTTGGGGCATTTTAATATCAGCACAAACAGCCGCCCCTGAACTTTGGTCTTTGTACAGTGCCAGTGCTACAATGGAGTGGTCCTGTCTACCGAGAGCAGCGTGGTGGTGTACGGAGCATTGAACCTCACTCCCAAGGGCAAGCAGGTGAGTGGTGAGCTCGCTGGGGGAACACGTGGGTGTTTAACAGTTGCTCTTCAGTGTTTGGCATAGCTCTGCAGGCTGTAAAGTACTTGGGAAATCAGCATACCTGGTCCTTTTCCAGTAAATATGTACACTGCAAATTTTAAAAATATTTTTTATTTAGTTGAGGCGGGGGAGAGAGAGCATGGGCACACGAAAACCTCCTGCCACTGCAAACAAACTCCAGACATGTGCCACTTTATGAATAGGGCTTTACATGGGTACTGGAGAATTGAGCTGTGGGCCAACAGGCTTTACAAGCAAGTGTCTTTAACCACTGAGCCATCTCTCCAGCCTCACATTTTTACCAAAGTTTGTGTTCGGTAGCTATAACAATACTGAGGCTGTGTAATTTATGAAGGAAAGAATGTGTTGCTGGTAGCTCTGGAGGTTGGGAAGTCCAAGATTGAAGGAATGCGTCAGGGCATCAAGTGACCGCGGCTGAAGGCATCAAGCGCCTAAGGCATCTGAGGGAGTGAGGGCCAGCGCTGTGTCATGACGACTCAGTGACCCACTCCATTCATGGGGCAGGACTCGCAGTGCTGCTGAAATGGCAGCAAAATTTCAGTGTGACTTTGAGAGGGGACAGGCACTCAAGCCGTGGCAGAACTCAGATTTCTGACCTGAGGGAAATCCTGTGTCATCATCATGGGTCGTACGGCCACTTTGCTGTGGTGTTAGGAATAGCTTTTCAGCTGAGTGGTTATAATATCAGACTGACCTCCAAAATTTCAGAAAATAGTCTAAATCTGAAACTTCCTGAATAGCTTATTTTAGAAATTAAATGCAACATATTGAGAAAGATATTTGCTCTTTAGCCAAAGGCAGTAGGTAACCTCTCAGTAGCCAGTTTAAATGACCACTCTTACTGTTGCCTGGGAAAGGAAGGAAGGTGACACACTGGCCACAAGAGGGAGCCAGCAGTTCTCACTGCCTAGAAGCTGTGGTGTGGAGATCACATAGAAGAGCCGCTGCTGGAGACTCAGTTCCCGAAGCTTCCCTCGAAAGCCGGGAGTCCCAAAGGGAGTGGTTCTCATGATGTCACTGTGTATGCAGCATGTGGCCAACATGCTCTATCAATGTGTACCTTTACAGAGAGACAGTGGGTGCCCCAGAGCCTCTTGACACTATAAATGAACTCCAGATGCATGCACCACTTTGCATCTGGCTTTATGTGGGTGCTGGGGAATTGAAGCTGAGCTGTCAGGCTTCGCAAGGAAACACCTTTAAGCACTTTGTAAGCAAGGGCCATCTTCCCAGCCCTTAAATTCTCTTGATAAACAGCTTTTAGTAAAACCTTTACATTTCAATTTCTAAATATGTATAAATCTGTTAATTAAGTCATTGGACACAATGATAGCAAACTAAACCAAAATGTTAATAGTTGCTAGTATTTACTCTAGGTCATGAAATTATAGTTTAAGGTCTAGTGTACGGTCTTCTGTTTATTAAAAATACTTAAAATGGCTTTATTGATTCTTCATTTTGGAAAGATAGGGCTAGTGACGAAGCCCCTAAGTTAGCAGCTTACCAAAAACTGGGACATTAATTTAAATCTTCAGAACAGGTAATTTTCTGTTTCCACCCTCTGCTTTCGCAAATGCTAGGCTCCTGGGGGCCACGAGCTGAGCTGTGACTTCTGGGAGCTGGTGGGGTTGGCCCCCGCGGGCGGCGCCGACAACCTCATCAACGAGGACTCGGACGTGGACGTGCAGCTCAACCACAGACACATGATGATCCGCGGGGAGAACATGTCCAAGATCCTGAAGGCGCGCTCCCAGGTCACGCGCTGCTTCCGGGAGCACTTCTTCGACCGGGGCTACTGTGAGGTTGGTGTCCGGCCCTGCGTGTGCCTGTGGAAGGAACAGGAGGCGGCACTCACCTCTCCCTTGCCCACAGGTCACGCCTCCGACACTAGTGCAGACGCAGGTGGAAGGTGGAGCCACCCTCTTCAAGCTGGACTACTTTGGGGAGGAGGCGTTCTTGACGCAGTCTTCCCAGCTGTACCTGGAGACCTGCCTTCCAGCCCTGGGAGACGTGTTTTGTATCGCACAGTCGTACCGGGCAGAACAATCCAGAACACGCAGGCACCTGGCCGAGTAGGAAGTTGTCCTTTTGCGTGCATTTATTTTCAGAAAAATCTCTTCAGAGATGATGTCTTCGTGGGTGGTGATGGAAGTCCATGTTAGGGAGCTTTGCCTGGCCCTGCCGTGGGCTGCTTTCCCACATGCGTTAAGGGGGCAGGGACACACCACGCACTTCAGCGTTGGGAATTGGTTGGCAGTATTGGAATGGTACTTTCTGGGCAATTCCGCAGTGCAAATCTTTGCTTGAGAGAAACTTAGTATAAAAATGTAGAACTCTGACTGGGTCTCTGGGCCTTAGATACACGCACGTGGAAGCCGAGTGCCCTTTCCTGTCGTTTGAGGACCTCCTGAACCGATTGGAAGACTTGGTGTGCGACGTGGTGGACAGAGTCCTGAAGTCACCGGCAGCGAGCATCGTGTATGACCTCAACCCGGTAGGTGTGGTGGTATTTGGAAAGAGAAGATCCTGACCTTAGAAGACAGTGGAGTTGATTTTTATAGATTTGATGGCTTGGGGAGCTGAAATGAATGACATTTTGGTAAAATTGATATTAGTAATTTTAATAGGCAGTTCACAAGTGTTTTCCATTTTAGGAGTATGTACCTTGTTTCCAAGGTGATCTTTTATAATAATGTCACTTGAGGTTGTTTGCTTGTCAGAGAGAGAGAGAGAGAGAGAGAGAGAGAGAGAGAGAGATTGAAAGAGGGTGAGTGAGCATGTGTGCACCAGGGCCTCTAGCCACTGCAGACGGGCTCCAGATGCATGCACCACTTTGTGCATTTGGCTATGTGTAGGTACTGAGGAACTGAGCCCAGACTGGTAGGCTTTGCAAGCAAGCACCTTTAGCTGCTGAGCCATCTCCTGTTTCTCCTTTTTGCTCTAGAACTTCAAGCCCCCTAAGAGGCCATTCAGGCGGATGAACTACTCGGATGCTATTGTGTGGCTGAGGGAGCATGACGTGAAGAAGGAGGATGGAACCTTCTATGAATTTGGAGAGGTGCATTTCCTTCCTTGGCTGTGTCAGGCGGGGTGGCCCTGTGTGCCCAGGTGGGGTGCCAATCCCCATTTAACTCTTAATTCTGGATATCTGTCCTTGTCCTCGTTACCAACAGAGCCTGCTTCTTGGGGTGTCTGCAGACTCATGATAGAGGGCACCTTAGAACAGTCCTTTCTGTGGTATTCCACAACTTTCGTAGAGCGCTTCAGCCTTCCTTCTCACACCATCCTTCAGCTCTTTCCTCTTTCGTGGTCATTCCCCAGCCTCCAGGCTGGGGTGGGTGCAGTAGAAGGCATGTTGATACATATACTTGTGTGTATGTGTGATGCTTCCTCTGTGTTCATGGAAAAAGTACCTGGTACTTTCCAAGAGGTGTCATTCTCCCAATAAACCATGTAGAAGAAGATAGCTAGTGTGTCAAGTGCAAAACCAGGAGAGGCCTTGGTGAGGAAGCTGGTCTGTGAGATGACCCGCCATGTTGATTTTTGCCTGAGAAACTCCTCCCAACATCCCAACATGCATTTGGGATGTGGATTGTCGACTCTATTCCAGGCCTACACATTTAGCCACTTTAGCATATTTTCAGGTGGGATGTGAGTCATTACTGTTCTCTAGAGTTTTGCTTTGGATTTCTGAAGAGATTTTGGAGGGAAGGAACAATATGCCAACTTCTATAAACCAGTCTGTCACGTGGATTCACTTTGTGGCGTGTTTGAGCTGAAACGCTGCACATTCCAGTGCCTGGTACTTGGTTCAGGGTGAGATTAAGGGAAGAATGCAAGCTGTAGGCCTTCGTCCCCCAGGTGGGCTTAGCTGTCCCGTGTCCAGCCTGCTTATTTGTCTTATGACTGCCTTGTTCCCCATGAAGGCACCCCTCCCCCCAAACTTCGAGCAGGAGAGTTTAAAGATCAGCGTCCTTGCTAACTCACTCTGCAGGTAGTGGGGTCTGGCTTCTGAGTGGACCACCTGAGAGCCTCAACACTGGCCGCTGGCAGACGACTGAAGAGAGCCTGGGGACAGGAGGTTGTTTCTCCAGTAGCAACTGCTGGAGCTCAAGGGAGGGAGCAGAGCATACATGCATGTGATAACTGTGAATTTCCTTTCTTGTACATACTTATGGTCGCACATACACAGTGTGTGTATCTAGGCACACCGAAGCTTCTTGCTGCTGCAAACCAAATGCCACACATTTGTGCCAGGCTTACCTGAGTGGCTTGGAAATTGAGCCATCTCCCAGCCCAGGTCTGAGTGCACGTGGGTTCTCTAATAGGTGCGTTGCATAGTAATCCAGTCAGGACCACTGGTCCTGGGCCAGAGAGGGCTTCTGTGAGGTGCATTGTGAGGTTAAGTGTTGAAGAAGTGTTATCTAACACCAGGATATCCCGGAAGCTCCCGAGAGGCTGATGACGGACACCATTAATGAGCCCATCTTGCTGTGCCGGTTCCCTGTGGAGATCAAGTCCTTCTACATGCAGCGCTGTCCCGAGGACCCGCGGCTTACCGAGTCGGTCAGTGTGTGATTCCCAGACTACTAGAAAACTTGCTTTTAAGGGAGTGGGAACTGACACTGGGGATAAGATACAGCTCGTGGTAAATGTCCTAGATCCAGAATGCCTCTCCCCTCCCTGGTGGGAGTGACATGTTTTGTTAGGTAATTCCAGTCGTGTTACTTCTCTGTACGAGCTCACTTATCCCTCATGTTGAGGCCTGTGCTGGTTTGAACTAGATGTCCCCCATAAACTCATGCCTTCTGGTTGCTGGGTGCCCAGCTGGTGGCAGTCAGGGGATTGGAGCCTCCTGGAGGTGTGTTGCTTGAGGCAGGCTGGTGGACTGGGAGTCACTGTGCTTGTCTTTCCTCTTTCTTGTATTTAGGTTGATGTGTTGATGCCCAATGTTGGTGAGATCGTGGGAGGCTCCATGCGTATCTGGGATAGTGAGGAGATTCTTGCAGGTTATAAAAGGGAGGGAATTGACCCCACCCCATACTACTGGTACACCGACCAGGTAAAAACAATGTTTTCAACAGTCTTTAATTATTCAATTGTTTTTCAGTGTAATAGTTCCGCCTACATTGAAATGCTGGAAAGAGAATTCCAGGCGGTACTTGGTATTCAAATGAGTTGAATTTCATTTCATGGTTATAATAGTTTATCATATGAATATTGCCATTTCTGTCTTTGACCAAATTGTATGTTAATTTCATTTGCAAGCCTCTTAACTGCTATAGCATTTTCAAAATACATAATTGCGTGAGAGCCCGCCAGTGTCAAGTCCTGTCCTTCACTTTCCCTGATAAACAGAGATGCTGACTTAGTTTAAAAGATTGAAATCTCCTTTGCAGGGTACTTCTTAACCCCTGGTGGATTTCTCATACCTATGTGTGAAGGCAGATACAGAGAGAGAGAGAATATTTGAATATGAATGAGAATGTGTGTGCCAGGGCCTCTTGCCACTGGAAACCAATTGCCGACATATGTGCCACTTTGTGTATCTGGTTTTAAGTGGGTACTGGGGCATTGAACCAGGCCGTCAGGCTTTGCAATCAAGTGTCTTTAACCACTGAGACATATTCTCCAGCCCCAACTGTGGGTTCTTAACCTGGTGAGCTAACTTACTTCCACAGGGAAAATTTAACTCTCTTAGGTGAAATTTTGAACTAAGCATTTGTTCCTGTCTCTTTCTTGTTCATGTCACAGAGAAAATACGGCACATGTCCTCATGGAGGCTATGGCTTGGGCCTGGAGCGCTTCCTCACCTGGATCCTGAACCGGTACCACATCCGAGATGTCTGCTTGTACCCCCGATTCGTCCAGCGCTGCAAGCCGTAGCCTCAGAAGAACGGGCCGACTGCCTCTCCCAAAGAACCGCAAGCCAGGCCATCCGTGTTCCTTCCACTGGGGACAACTGTTCCTCTTCACTCTCTTGTTTTCTTCCCACTTCCAGAAAAAGCAGTCCAGGGTACCTGAACATCACGTGACATTGAAATAAAATCTCCATTAGTCTGAAGGAGATCTGTGGTGTAGCTCTTTAGTTGTGGGCGCATCTTGACACTCTGGACGACTGGATTCTGATGAGGTTAATTATCCTATATATCATCCTACCCTTTTCACTTAGGATCCAACATTCCAGGAACTCGGCCTTCTCCTCCATTTAAGTGTAACTGGAAGCTTGAATTTATCATACTGTTATCAGTGAGTTTCAGTAAGCACCTTAGGGAACCTCACCAGCAATGATTTCGAGACCCTAACTCAGTGCAGTCTTCTGATGGTCATTACTGTGTTCTTGGCAAAGTGGATCGCCTTGGAGTCTGCAGTGAGCACGATGTGGGTGAGGGGGTTCTGTGGTTCTAGAGGCAGGTTTGAGCTTCCACCTTTCCTGGTGATGCCTGGCTGACTCCAGTAGGCATGTGAGTCAATAATAAACAAACATGAAACCTGCTGGCCTGCTTCTCTGAGCTGACAGCTCCGCCTTGCATTATTTAGTATATATTTTCTAATCTTGTATCTCTTGTGACGTGTGTAAAACTAGATGGTAAATTGAGTGGGTATCACAGATTATAACAAAACGGATTCTTTATTTGATACTTGGGTCCTAATCACGCCTTTTGTATTCTGTTGGTATTATTATTATTTGTTTTTGTTTTTCTCGAGGTAGGGTCTGGCTCTAGCCCAGGCTGACCTGGAATTCACTATGTAATCTCAGGTTGGCCTCACACAGTGATCCTCCTACCTCTGCCTCCCCAGTGCTGGGACTAAAGGCTCCTTTTGGTATTACTTGAAGCATATTCAATTTTATCCTATTTTGCACCTAAGTGAAAAGATGGGCTCAGGGGTGGCATTGAATGTCTCCTGGGACATCCTGTCTCCTGTGTCCTGCTTCTCAGTTTCCTGCTCTATGGCGTGTGAACACGCCCTCCCGGGGAAAGAACGTGTGAAAGGCACATTTATGGGAACCTTGCACGTCATAATGGAGGTACAGGTTGTAGAATCGTCAGTTACAAGCACCAACCCACTTGCTGGGTTTCATGCTGTCTGGTTTCCTGCTGCTGTGGAGGGTAAGCCTCTGATCCTTGGCTTGTTTCATGGGGCTGTCTTCTCTGGAAGGTTGTCCAGGTGTTCTGGAATTTTCCTGGTGCTATTTCTTGGGACTCATCTCCATCCTAATGGGCAGCTGGCACCTTCATGTTGTGATTTGGTTGATTTGATTTTAGTTATTTTTCAGTTTTTATGTTTTTGATACTAGGAAGTAAATGTAGGTCCTCAGAAATTAGCAGCTAAAAAAACAAAACAGCTAGGCCTGCCTCCCAGAGCCTCCTGCAGCTTCCCTGGGCTCGCAGCCACGGGGTGGAGCTGCTGCTTCACAGTCTGAGCCCCTCTCATTCGGGTGCCTCTGGATCTCTTGTCCGCTTTCCTTCCCCAGTTTGACTTGTGCTTGAGAACAACCGAAACACCACTGCATTACCGAGTTCTGTTGCATGGCCGTGGAGCTGCTCTGTGTGACTCTGCCCAGAGGGCGGTACTGTGTTGAGCAGGAGTCAGAAGAGACCTGGAGAAGGAGGGATCGGTTATTAATGTTACCAAGGACGAGCTGGCGAGGGGGAGACGGAATATATTGACCGATACTGTCTAGAAACTAATGGAAATCTGTTAGCATCAGAAATTCCCTTTCTTGGGCTAAATGTGAGTGTGAGCCAAAGAGCTATACTAACTTCCAAATCAAGGACAAGTTTTTGGGGCAAGGAAACCATACATTTAGTAAGCCAACCAATCAGAGAGGATGATAGGTTAGGGTCCCAAAAGACCCAACCAAGATTCACCATCACACACATTTACTGGACAGACAGTACCTTCCTAGCTGAGTGTAAAAGAACAGCTCAGGACTTACATAATCTAAATTTAGTTTGCATAGCTCAGAGGTGCCAATCACGGCAAATAATGGATGAGGGACCCCCCCCCCCCTTTCCCTGAAGCAGTGAGCTGAAACCAACAAGTTCATTTCGTTTAGAGGATTGTCTGTGACAGGCAAGTGCTTTACTCACCTAGGCTCAGGCATCCCCTCCCCTCTGAGGTGGGGGTCACCGCAGAGATTGTGTCTTAACCTGTTTGTTAATGGAATTGGTATATGATTTTGTTCAAAATACATAAGCCAGGTATAAGTAAGCGCATGAATATATATGTAAATCCCATGTGATTCTGTAAATTTACCTTTTCAAGGACATTTCTGGTTTTCTTAGTAAACCTTCAGAGTTCAAAAAAATTTTAACTATTGATAGTTTTCATAATTATAGACCATAATAAACCATTATGGTTCCCTCCCCCTTCCCCCATATTACCCCCTCAGCAAAATTTTTAAGTAAAAAAAACCTTTTTAAAGCTGGGTGTGGTGGTGCATGCCTTTAATCCCAGCACTCAGGAGGCAGAGGTAGGATGATCCGGGTGAGTTGGAGGCCACCCTGAGACTACACAGCGAATTCCAGGTCAGCCTGGTATAGAGTGAGGACCCTACCTTGAAAACAACTCTAAGCAAAAAAAAAAAGAAACGTTTTTAAAAAAAAAAACAACCTATTAGCTTTGAAGAGGACTCGCGTAATATATTTTACTTTCAAAGTTATTTATTGGAAAGCTGATCCCAGCTGTTGGTTGAGCCCTGGCGCTTCGCTCGCTATCAGAAACCAGCGTTTCTACAGGAGGGCCAGGAGCCCCTGCTATCGCCCCCAGCAGAAGGGAGGGTCCGCAACCCCGGAGCCGGCGGCCAAGATAGCACCGACGCCTGTCGTCTAGGGATACGTTTTGACTCAAAGTCAAAACTGCAGTTACCTAGCGGTGCCGGGGAGGGAGGCCCAGGCACTTCCTCCTTAGAGCAACGGAAACTTCCCGAGTTCGGCGGCTCTTCGCCACGCCCACCTCCAGGCCACGCCCCCGCTGCCGGCCTCGGGCGTGGATTGGCTCTGCGCACCCCTACTTCCCGCCCCTCCGCCCGGCAGCGAGTGGGCGGGCTCCGCGCGGGGGCGTGGCCTCGGCCCGGCAGCGAATGGGCAGCGGCGCCGGGAGGGAGGCCTGGTGCGGGGCGATAAGGCCCAGGGCTCGCTCGGGTGCGGGGCTCCGCGTTGCCTGCGCCGCTCCCGAGGCCTCCGCCGCGGGACCACCCAGGCTCCGGGCCTCCGCCGCCCCGGAGATGCTCTCCGCCGTGGCCGCGGGCCTGCGCGCCGCGCGTAAGTGGGGAGTGGGCGGTGTGGCTGCGGCCGGGTCGCTGCTGGGCCCAGGACTACTGTTCTGGTGGGGAGATCTGGGGAACCCAGTGACGCCCACCTGTTGTTTGTGGAGCACACCGTGCTGTCCACCGTCGGAGCCGCGGGACTCCGGGTCAGGGGCCGCTGTGAGCCCGGCAACCTCGCTTGCTGGGCGCGGAAGGTGTGGTTATAGCCCTCCCTAGGCTTGCTGTGAGGCAGGCAGGCAGTCAGCAGTGTCTGGCACTCAGGTACTTAGAGATCCCCAAAGGCTCGACTGTTTTTATTAATTTGCAAGCAGAGAGAGAGGGAATGGGTGCACCAGGGCCTCTGGACCCTGCAAACTCCACATGCATCTGTCCGCATATGCGGACTAAGGGTATTGAATCCCGGCTGTCAGGCTTTGCAAGCAAGTGCTTTAACCACTGAGCCATGTCTCCAACCCCCAAATGTTCAATTATTGATGGGAAAAAGACCAGCACAAAGAATTATTTAATGCATTTGAATGGTGACCAGGCATCGTAATATTTCAAAGGAATTTCCCAGCTTACCTGCTTGGTACCTACTCGGAGTGGAGAGAATCCACTCCTAACCTCTGTGTCTTGTTACAGGTGCCTTGGTTATGAGAATGATAAGGCCCGAGGCACAGTGTCGTTCATCAGTCACTAAGGAGGCCAAAGGCTTTATCTCTGCATAGCAGGACAGTGCCCATAATGGACTGAAAGAAGTATTGAGTTAATGCTTTTTTTTTTAAAATATTTATTTATTTGCAAGCAGAGGGAGATAGAGAGAAGAGAGACAGACAGAACGGACGCATCAGGGCCTCCAGCCCGTGCAAACAAACTTCAGATGCATGGAGCACTTGGCTCATCTGGCTTTGTGAGCTTACTGGGGAATTGAACCGAGGTTGTCCTTGCAGGCAAGTGTCTTAACCAGGGAGCCATCTCTCCAGCCCAAGAGTTCATGTTGACTCACCCAATACTGGGAATTAAGTCACTAAGTGAAAGAATTCCGAAACCATAGCAGAAGTGTATTGGAATTCTGTCTGTGTTACAGACTCTGATTTTAAGACATAATTATACTACTCTAGTTATTTTGGTTGATAGGGAAGGATTAATAATAATGGTTAGAAAAATGAGTAGTATTTCTGCAAATAAATTCTGAAAGTCACAGTAGAAGCTATATGTCATGTGCTAGCATACAATAGGATTAATAAGCTTTTTGGGCACGTCACTTGTAACACACACCTATATATGCACACACGTTTCTATACCTTAGAAACTTACTCCTGTGAGTGCCCAGACACTGCACAATGCCTCACTTACCTTCCTTGCACAAGAGTTCCAACAACCAGGCGTCAGCACCTTACAGCTGTGGAAGCTGAGCTCAGCAAGATTATCAGCCCAAGTTGTAACCCCTGTCCCACACTGCCTTCCTTCACATTCGCTGTGTGGTTTAATTTCTCTGCCTGTTGGAGGACCAGCCCTCCTCCTGTTCAGCCAAGCATGGCCCAGTCCCCATCTGGTGGCAAGAGGGTACACAGGGCTCTGGCATCATGTGGGTGTGTTCCTTCCCCAATATTAGCCAATAGGCTTCATGACCACTGGGAAAGCGAGCTGTTCTCTGCCAGGCTCCTGCAGAGAGGAGACCTTGGACAGGCTTTCCCCATTCTCTTCCACCCCTCAGCCACCCTGCAGGTCAAGAATTGCTTACATGAGGGTGACATCTGACCTCAGGAGGATGGACTCAGGAAAGAAGCCTGCACAGACCCTGGGGTTGGGGCCAGTGTCCTGGGGAAAGAGAAGTCTTGAGTCCTGGGACCTGGGAACCTGGTCTGTCATGCCCTGGGATTCTGGGGAACTCTACTTCGTGACTGTAGGCTGCTCACCTCATGGGCTGGGGAGCAGTGAGAAGAGGGTCAGCAGGCCTTGTAACAGAGGTTACCCCCCCTCCCAGAGCCCAAGGCAATCTCTGGGTTCCCAACATTGAGGTTTTAGTGGAGAAGGCTTGAAGCAGAAATGAGACCTGTTGGCACGTCCATCTGGAGTTCGTGAGTGGCAAGAGGCCCAACATGCCCATTCTCTCTCTTTCTCGTTTCTCTCTGCTTACCAATAATAAAATAATAATAAATACGATCTGTAGCCAATTGGGAACTGGCCCAGATTCCACTCCCTAAATCAGCACCTTTCCTGTGAGCACCATGCTGGTCACTATCTGAACGTGTCCTGGTTCTTGGGAAGGACCACAGCAGGCGAGGAGGTGTGGAGGCGTCTGGAATCCCTCCTTCGGCTGCTTGGGAAGGCCTCGCCCCAGCCCCTGGGAGAGGCCTTAAGTCCTGTCCCAGGCCTGCAGAGAAATGCTAGGGAAATCACCTGCCATCCAAGCAGGGCATCGTGCCCCCACGACCTCCTCACTGCAACTTTGTTTGTCACAGAGGTGCCAGGCCGTTGGAGGACCCATCCGCCATGGAGGTGCCGGTCGGGGGCCACAGCCGCCACAGTGACAGCGCCCCGTGCCAGAAGTGAAAAACCTCAAGTGCAGCCAGAGAAGAGGTAGGAGTTTAATTTTAGGCAATTTTCTTTACTGCTGAACACAGCATTGGGTACCAACGTTTAGCAGTGTTAGTTACTTTGCTACTGCTGTAGCATTGCATCTGACAGAAGGCACTTCAGGGAGGAAGGGTTTATTTCAGCTCACGCTTGGAGGCTGTGGTCTACCATGGTGGGGAAGGCACAGTGGCAGGAGCTGGAAGCAGCTGGTCACATTGCGTCCAGTTAGGAGGAACACAGAGAGGAGGGGGGAGGGGGATATCAGTGCTCGGTTCACTTTCCTTTTGTTCAGTTGGACCCCAGCCTGTGGGGTGGTAGCATGGGGCTGCCCAGAGTTAGGGTGAGTGTTCCCGCCTCAGCTCAGTCTAAAATCTCCCTCACAGGTATGCCCAGAGTTTGACTCCTTCTGGGTCTAGATCCTGACAAGCTGTCAGTCAATATCAGCAAATAGCTTAGGGGTATGTTAGCAAGTCACTGTGTCCAGTCCCACACATGGGCATTGGTTGTGGCTGGTGTTTGGATGTCCGAGATGCCTGGGGACCATTCTGGTGGCACCGTATTGTAAGCTAGCAGAGCTAAGAAAGCCGACAGAGTGTGTGTGTGTGTGTGTGTGTGTGTGTGTGTGTGTGTGTGTGTGAGAGAGAGAGAGAGAGAGAGAGAGAGAGAGAGAGAGAGAGAGAATATGAATTGGAGCAGTGACTTTAGTTTACCAAACTCTGGTGTAGTGTGGCTGAGTCCTGCAGGTCACTCTCGTCTTGTGGGTCAATGAAGACCCAGAACTGTGTTTCTTTTAACTGTTTCTATAGTTGATGAGCTTAAGGTTCCGTTAAGCGTATTTAATACTTCAAAGGAAAAACTTTCTATTCCGAGAGTCTCGGCACATAAGAAAAGCAGGGCATTTAAACTTTTCCAAGGAAGTCTTAAAATATGTGTGGGTACACACACTTCCCTGTTCACACAGAAGGCACTTGGTCTCAGGTGGGCTCGTGGGGGGAGAGGGGCCCATGAGTGAAGCTGCTCTTTCCTCTCTGGGGCTTGCTAATGCGCCATTCGCCATGCACAGCACAGTCTGAATTAAGCGCATGTGCACTGGGCCTTGGCAGATCCCGCGCCTCTTTCCTCTCTAGACCAACATGGCTCTGCGGCCAGTGAGCCAGGCCCAGCAGCCCCGCTGTTAAGCCGCTCTTGTCCTGAGCTCAGGTGTTACAGATGAGAAGCACGGTTGTATTTCCCGTTTGCACGCTGGCACCCTCTGTGGCTGAGGTCAGGACTTGAGCCTGGGCTTTCTTAGCCAGTAATCTGTTAGCTGGCATCAGTCCATGGGAAATGCATTTAATTTATTGTGAGTCACAGAGTTGAGGGGAAAGGCAGCCAGGAACCCGAGAGGAAGATTAAGGGACTATGAAACGACGCATCTGGGGTTTTTAGGGAGCAGAAAACTCAATGCCTCTGTTAACTTCCTGAGGGTGGTTCTGTGTGAAGACGTTTGTGACAAGGACATCTTTGGTGGAGTTGCTTGGTTCAGTAAAGGAAAGGATTCGGCCATCCTTCTCTAAGATACTGGATCTGATCAAGGGCTTGGTGGCCATTTCCCCCTCACAGGACAACCTAGCAAGGCCTGGACATTTGGGGTCGTCACAGCCCAGGTGGGGTGTGTAATCCTGCTGCCCAGTAAGCAGAGGCCAGGGATGTTGCATCCTCCACCTGTGGAGAGTCCTCTCCAGCAAGGCCGAGACAGAAATGAAAGGAGATCTTAGTTTTAATTCTTCTAAAGAAATGTGTGTGGTGAGGGGCGTGCATGGGTCATGGTGTACACGTGGAGGTGGTGAGGGGCACTTTCCCCCTGACTTCTCTCTGTACTGTGTGAGGCTTAGTGAGCACTTTCCTGCTGGCTTCTCTGAACAACTTTTTGAGGTAGTCTGTGGGCCTTCTAATTATCACAGAAAGCATGATGTCTAGGGAGCATTCATAAGGTGATAACGCATATGGGTCTTTCAGCCTCAGGACAGTGTTGGGATTCTGCTTTGAGACTCCATCCCGAAAGAACGGGATCTTTGTTCAGACCGGGCACAGGTTAATAGGAAAAACTGAGCCTTGTGAAATCCAGGGTCATGGATGGAGATAAGAGACAAAGGCCAGAGTCTGAGCTGGGACAGTGGAGGCCTCCCGTGTCTGCCCTACAGGCAGAAGAATAGCCTGTAGGTTCTTACCTTCACATCCAGACAGAACCAAGCACCTGCCCTGCAGGAAAGTGAGAGTCACCAAGTAACTGCATTGCGTTTTGTGTAGGAAGCCCAGAACTGGAATCCTAATGCTCAACATGGGGGGCCCGGAAACGCTTGGCGAAGTTCACGACTTCCTGCTGAGGCTCTTCTTGGACCGGGACCTCATGACCCTGCCTGTGCAGAAGTAAGACATTTATGCACACCTGTCCTTTCCTGCAGCACAGGCGGTGTGTACACATTTACACCTGTTCTTTCCTATAACACATGCAGTGTGTACACATGTACGCACACCTGTCCTTTCCTGTAACACTTGCAGCGTGTGCATGTGTACGCACACCTGTCCTTTCCTGTTACATTTGCAGTGCATTTCCTTATACGGTGCTTACAGGACAGGTTCAAGGAATTGCCTGGTTCTGGTCACCACAGCTCCTTTATTAATGTTGAAAATCACAGGGAAGTGATGCATGAGGAGAGTCGTTAGAGAGCGCTCTCCTCCAGCCTCTCTCCCAGTGCCCTGGGAATCATAGTCGTCCTCACTCAGCTGCTGCGCTGTTCACGATTTGTACCCAGCTCTAAGCTGTGATTATCACCCATTTGTTCCTGAGTATGCATTGTCGCTCTTTTCCTCTTCCTCTCGTTCTTCTCTCCAAGGTTCTGTCTCTTGGTCCTTCAAAACAAGTTTTGCAATGAAAAATTAATTCATGCATATGACAAGTATAAAAATGCAGCAAAAAGCAAGTGGCCCTTTCTCCTTGAATCCAGTCCCCCAGTGGGTTCCACCTGAAATAGCCTGTGTATATCCACACATGTATGCACACATACATCCCTCCTCCACTTTGTTGGACAGATGTGAATGTGTTATTTGCGGTATTTGGCTCACTAGTGTTTTATCACATAAAACAATTTGTTTTCTCTCATACTATTTGAATCTGGCTCACTTCTTTATGACTGTTTGTTTAGGGTTGTAGGGTCTGTTTTTATCTTGATTCCTTTGCCCTCTGTTTCATTGGTAGATGGTTACGTTGTCTACATTGCTGGAGTGAACCCTGTTTTCCACCTCACTGCTCACACTTCAATTATATGATTAATGTTCATTTTGATCACTGAAGAGCAAGGTCTGAGCTGAGCTGGGGACACTGGTGGCTGAGGCAGGAGCATCTGAGGCCTGCTGGGCTATGGTGTGAGACTAGGCTTAGCTCAATGCAGAGCACTTGCTCAGCATGCCCAGGGCCTGCGGTTGATCTCTGCCACAAAGTCAATGTGCTTTGTGTCCTAATTCTTGTCAGAACCAACGTGTGAGGCGGTAGCTAGCGTGCATCCAGTCAGGGGCACCAGGCAGGTGTTCCGAGTCTCCAGGTGAGATGCTGGCACAGTCTGTGAGCTGTGAAGGGGCATCCCTTAGCGAACCAGGCTCTCTAATCCACTCTGTTACCAGTGACCCCTGTGTTCTTTTTTTTTTTCTTTTTTGACAGGGCTCTATTTTTAAAGTTTGATGTTGTTAGACAAGCCTTCAAATCTTCCTCACCTCTTATTAAGTAGAAAGTGTTGCTCAGGTGGAGATAATACCCACTGACCCACATGTTTACTGATTCAGCAAGCTGGCCCCATTCATCGCCAAACGCCGAACCCCCAGAATTCAAGAGCAATATCGCAGGATTGGGGGTGGCTCCCCCATCAAGATGTGGACCTCCAGACAAGGAGAAGGCATGGTGAAGCTGCTAGACGAGATGTCCCCAGACACAGGTATGTGGAGGAGGGATGCATGTGTGCATATATGCGTGGATATGCATTTCTTCATTAATGGAGCACCAGGCTTGTTAAGGCAGCGAGAATTCAGAGCCAAGCATGATGGTGCCTGTGATCCTCAAAGAGGCAGAGGCAGGAGTTCAAGGCCAGTCTGAGATACATATTGAGTTCCAGGCCAGCCTAGGATACAGAGTGACATCCTGTCTCAAAACAACAACCATAAATGAAAATGGCATCAGATGCCGAGTGTGTTCATTATCTTCAGACTGTGAGCCCTCCCCTGACTTCCTGCATTGCAAACATTGGAGTGTAAGCTTCAAAATGAAGTTCCACGTGAGCCTGTGCTAGATTGAAGATGCGGGGAGAAGAAGTCGTGGAGGATGGACTGGGGCCTCTGCTGGGCCTCTGCTCTCAGGTGGTGCAGTAGGGAGTCCAGCACTTAGAGCAGAGCTAGCCAGCTTTCAGCAACACCACCATTGTCAGCTGTCAAAACATGAGGATCATATGTGCCAGTAGCTGCCCTCTGAGAACCTATACAGAATAAAATACTAAATGCATAAACGAACCCAAGCACTGCATCTAATTCATCCAAGACACGCTTGAATGCAGGACACATCATGATTTTAGTATAGCACTAAGGCATGGGAGAAGAGTTAACATTGAAGAAGGTACCCACATCACACATGAAGCACCTAACATGGGCACTCAGGGCAGGAGTGTGCCACTGGTGCCCTCAAAGCCGATGGGCCTGTTGGCTGGAACTCTGAGGGTACCACCGGGCATTGGCTCAAGCTGCTATCAGAACCTGTCATTCCCTGTTGCACAGAGGGACAGTTTTCTAGGCCCTCAGCAGACCCTCTCACTTGGAAAATAGTTCAATGGTGCTTCTGAATGTGAGGTTTGCCTTGTTTGCTTCTCTGCAGATGTCAGCAGAGGGGAGCCTCGCTGCCTCTGGTCACCCCTGCTTGGCAGAGAACAAACTGTCTCAGCAGTAACAGCTTATCACGACAAAAGGCTTCCCGTGAACCCAGTTCTCGGTTTATTTAATGGGAAGGAGAAGAAAAATATGCCATTTTACATGTTTTCATGTTTCTAGTATCCTTCCCCATAAAGAGCCTGAACAGAGATGTCAGCCTGACAAAGAAGAGGCAGGAAGGCCTCCTTCCTCCTTCCTGTCTGGCCTTCATGAGGAAGGACCAGACATGGCTTCAGAGACCCCACCATCAGCTGTCGTTCCCACGCCTGGCCACGCAGTGCAAAGACAGCCATAACTGACCTCTTTGGGTCCCAGTGCCCCGAGGCAGAGGCAGGAGGAGTGCTGTGAGTTCAAGGCCAGCCTGGGGCCATAGATTGAGTTCCAGGTCAGCCTGGAACCCTGCCTCAAAGAAACCAAAATACCAAAATAATAATAATAATATTAATATTGGCATATTATTAATACCTACTTCATATTATAGTTGAGATTGTTGTGAAAGTGATTTTTTTTTAAAGTTCAGTAACTGAGTGCCGTGTATTAGAGACTTCTTTCAAAATAGCCACTAGTCATCGTTACAACTTGGGGAAAAGTCGAACGATCTGCCTGTCCAGTCGCTAATGTACTCCTGTGTGTCAGCAGATCGCCTTTCCTCCTTTGCTCAGTCCGTGGCTCATTCACTGTTTGGTCTCCGTTGACTCCCACGTCTGCCCATCCTCCGTGCTTCCGGCACTGGATCTGGGCGCGCTCTGCGTGTGGGTCGGGTCGGCAAGAGGAAGCCAGGCCTCTCCCTTGAGGAGTGCTCGCCTGGCCTGGAGATGGCCTGGCTCTCTGTTCTGAGGTGCGGTGTTGGTATTCACAACCCTTCAGCAAACACTTGGGACCCTGTGTGGCCAGCAAGTTCAGTTTTGTTTTTTTCCTGTGCGATAGGTAACCCCATAAAATCATTTTTG
Source organism: Zapus hudsonius (assembly GCA_004024765.1). NCBI lineage: Eukaryota > Metazoa > Chordata > Mammalia > Rodentia > Dipodidae > Zapus > Zapus hudsonius. The sequence continues at coordinate 7,238 of PVHP010014089.1, read as the reverse complement.
CTTAGTAACTTCAGGCAAAATGCTTGCTTGTATTACCTTCAGGCAGCTTATCTCCAGACCACAGACCACATCTGGTCGGCCACTGAGGGAGAAATGGGTGGTTTAGGCCTCATGCATCAGTACCTCCTTGCTCGTATGACCTGAGCCTTTCCTTAGCCACCTCTCCAAAAGCAGGGACAAGAGAACCCTCTGCGAGGCTAGAATAACCCCATCTCAGAAGGCATTTGCATGGCATGCGGTGTGAGGCAAAAGTTCACCATTTGTGAGCCTTTCTTACTCATTTGTTGCGTTAGAGAAAAAGCCGCTTCCAAACCTTTCTGTCATCTAATGTGTCACAGAGTGGAAATTTTACACATTCTGAATTAAGGCTCACTGCTTATGTCCTGACATGCTTCTCTGTGGTGTTTCTGGGCAGATTCGGTCAGGTATTTGGGCAGACGTTGTCCCCACCAGATGTGCCTGTTAATGTCAGAGAGGCTGTTCTGCTGCCTCTGTCCCCTAGGGACAGTGAGCTACACTGAAGGCCAGAGCTCCTGTGAATACAGTTGGCTCCTCAAGGAGAAGTCGAGTCAGAGGACATTGCCATCTGTTCTGCAGTGTGTGCTTATCTGCTCTTCCCAGACTCCTGTGGTCCCCACCTTGCTGTTATCTACAAGGCGGTCTCCCTGGCCACTTCTAGGCACTGTTGAGAGGTGCTCTGTCCACACTGTTGAGTGCTCCCAGGCCCAGGTACTTAGTCTGTAACTTTCAAATACTATGCAGGCGAAAAGACGTGGTGATAGCCGTGTATGGTGGTGCACTCCTGCCATCCCCGCTCTTGGGAGGCAGATAGGAGGTTTGCCATGGATTTGAGGCCACCTTGAGACTCCGTAGTAAGTTCCAGGTCAGCCTGGCCTACCTCAACCCTCCCCCCGCCAAAAAAGAAAAGAAAAGACAAGACATGGTGAGTAGCTAGTGCACCTGTTCTGGTGGATCTAGAACATCCCTTCAACCTGGTGATTGTCTCTCACTGGCTTGCTCCACCTCAGCCAGGCTACTGAGAGCTGCCGAAAGTGATCTTTAGCTTCTGTGGTAGTTGGAAGCTTTATTTACCAGGTAAATAAAGACAGTGAGCCCTTCAGAGCTTGTTCCTAGGTACCTGTCCTCGGGTGTACCTCACTGCAGCTCACCATCATCTGCAAGAGAGCATAATGTGTGCGGCCTCGGGGGCAGACAGTGGATGGCTCTGTTTCGGCCTCTTCCCGCCTTCTTTTCCAGTCTCCATAGAATCCTTAGATGGTTCTTGTCAAACACATGCTTCTGACATTCTGCTGCTGCCCTCGTGGTGCGTTCCTGCACTCTGGGATGATGCCGTCCACATGTGGACCCATCCTCCGAAGGCTAAGTCTCTGCAGCCCACTTGCTGCTTGTGACCCGTTCTTCATCGTGTCTCTGTGGGTGCTTGGGGCAGATTCACCACCTGGGGCCATAATTCCCTGACATGTGTTTCTTTACTGTATTCTCTGTATCATCTCTGAGTCTAAATTTCACGTCATTTTTGAGACAGCAAGGAAGCAAGACAGGTTAACTTTAGAAAAGTGTCATCTTCATGGCGTCATACACTCCAGACCCGCTCTGGCCGGATGCCTTTGAGATGCAGTGTGAGGAAGGAGTGTCCACCAGAGAGGAGCTTTAGCGGTCATCGTTTTCTGACTGTCCCGGGGCTAAGCATTGAAGTACGTGGATGGGATCTGAAGGAAGTGTTAGGGGAAGGGCAGGGCTATGGAAGGACCATGGACTTTGGGGCCAGGTGTCAGGGGCACAATTACGACCTGAGCTCTTTCCAGGTACAGCTTGAGCAGGTCAGTCAGCCGTCAGCACTGCATTGTCCTTAGCTACACACAAGGGGCTTGTGTGAGAAGTGCTGAGCACACAGTGTGCAAGAGAGTCCGTATGGTATGTGTGTAGCGTGCACACACGTGGAGGCTGAGGGAAAATGTCAGGCGTCCTCTGTTAGACAGTGTCTCACTGGACCGTTCCATTCTGTCAGACTGGCTGACCTGGGAGCCCCAGCAGTTCCCAGTCTCTGTCCCTCCAGGACTGGGGTTACAGGCACACATGGCCATGCCTGGCTTTTCACGTGGAGCTGGGATTGAATTCAGGTCCTCTCAGACGCCTCTTCATCGACCGAGACGTCCCCCAGCTCAGGTCCCTCACTCCTTTTTAACCAGCACTGGGCATTGAACCGAGAGGCTCTACCACTGCGCTGCAGCCTTAGGCATAGAGTTGTTGCTGTTGTTTCTGAGACAGGCTCACTGCAGAGCCCAAGCCTGGCCTTGAACGTGCTGGATAGCCCAGGCTAGTCTTCAGCTCTCAGTCCTCCCGCCTCGTCCACTGTGCCCTGCCAGCCCTGTGCGTGGGTGGGCAGAATCTCACTATGTAGCTCTAGCTGACTTTGAACTTGCTATGTAGCCGGGGCTGCTTCAAGTTTCTGCTCCTCCTGCCTCTGCCTCTGCAGTGCTGGGACTACAAGCCGGCACCAACACACCAGCAAAGAGGTTGACTTTAAGAATAAGTGCTCATTTTTCCCACCTTCTCTGGAGTCTCTTGTTTCAACTGAGAGCAGAGAATGAAGACCAGAAGCTCAAGGGAAGGGTGGTGGGAGGGGATGATGATCACGTGATCTCATCTATATATGTGGAATTGTCAATAAGCATTTATTAAGAGAACAAGCTTGAGTTCTGGAGCCCCGTGTGAAGTGAAGCATGTGGTGAGAGTATGAATCCCAGGAGATAATGACCGACCGTCCTGGGCCTGCTGAGGAATCTGTAAGATCCAGGGAATGTGGTAAACCACGCCAGTATTGGCATCAGAGAAAATTAGGTCAACCACTCTCTGCATCGGGCGCTACGTCGTTATGTTTGTGACGCCGGGGATCTATACAGAGATTAATCCGGCCTCCTTTCCCCACCCGTGCTTCCAACAGCGCCTCACAAATACTATATCGGATTCCGGTACGTCCATCCTTTAACCGAAGAAGCCGTTGAAGAGATGGAGAGAGACGGGCTGGACAGGGCCGTGGCTTTCACGCAGTATCCTCAGTACAGCTGCTCCACCACAGGTGAGCGGGCGGGAGCCTCGCCTGTCTCCTTAGGCCCGAGAGTTCAGGCTGGTGCGTTTCCAATCTCATGCTTGGGCTGCTTCTTGAGTTATTGGCCAGTCAGCTGAGGGTTCCACATGGCAGCTGCACCTGGTCAATGGTTCGATGCAGCTGGATCAGTAATGAGCCTCATGCACTTCCTAGGTTTGTATCAGGACCTTTGATTTTTGTTGTTGTTGTTGTTAAGGGAGGGTCTCGCTCTAGCCCAGGCTGACCTGGAATTCACTATATAGTCTCAGGCTAACCTCGAATTTACAGTGATCCTTCTACCTCTGCCTCCCAAGTGCTGGGATCAAAGGCGTCCGCCACCGCACTGGCTCCTGGCCTTTTGATGTTTACTCAAGACACTTGTCCAGACAGTAACAGCGATGGCTGTTTCCATTCTGAAAGCAGAGATGTCCAAATAACACGGGAATGTTGGTACTTTTATGTCTCTGAGCTTCGTTCAGTTAGTTGCTGGTGAGTTCTGGGTTAGTTGCTGGTTGGGGAGGTTCGTTCCTGGTTTGGGTGGGACTCCTCTACTTGCTGTTGTCACGTACTTAGCCAATGCTGAGAACTAGGTGGGCCATCTCAGTGTAGTCTTGACTGTAGGTAAAGCTGCCGTCACCTACAGAAACGCTTGTTTGCATCTGCCTCGGGGATTGAGGTCAGCACATTTGATCACAGGTGCCTTTAAATATTAATGTTACTATAACTCTTAGGGGAAACAGAATTCCTGGAAGAAGCCTTCAGAGTGGGTCGTGCGCCTTAAATATGGGTTAGAATACCAGAGCGCGCTCACGCACACAGTCCGCATTGTGGTGTCTTTGAAACTCTCCTTCAACTTTAAACCGTCCAGTAACTTGTTACTGGAGAGTGAATCCGATCTTAGATAGGTGCGTCGCATGTTCATGTGTGTGAGTGCAGCTGTGCAGAGGTCAGAGAAGAACTTGGAGGCAGCGGCTCTTGTCGTCACCACTCCATTCTCCAGGCTGGCTGGTCCGTGAGCTTCTGAGAGAGTCTCCTGTCTTCGCCTGCCATCCTGCCATGGTGCCTGGCTTTTATGTGGAGTCTGGTGACCTGAACTCCGGTCCTCACACATGCTACCAACTCTATCCACAGAGCCATTTCCCCACCGAGATCTTGGAATTTATTTTATTTCAGCTGTGGGGGGGCCATGCCAGGGCCTCTAGTTGCTGCCAACCAACTCGACACCACGTGCCTCACTTTATGTCTGGCTTTACATGGTCCAGGGCTTGAACTTGGGCCACAGGCAAGCGCCTTTAACCGGTGAGTCATCTACCCAGCCCTGAGTTCTAGAATCCTCACTACCATGTCCATGAGAGCAGGCCAAGGTGGCTGTTGACACTGTGGCCGAGGCGTGCTCAGATCTCAGGTCCTGGTGTGCCTGTGTCCCTCATGGCATCCTCCTCAGTCATGTTTCTCCGTCTTTAGTCCTTCGTCTGGTAGTTAACTGAATGTTTTCCAGTGACACGAGAGGGCTCATTTAGCGTCTCTGAAAATGATAGCCACCTGTAAAGTGAGGTCTGCAGTGTGACAATGGGGTGGCCTCTTTGATTTCGGCAGAGCTTATTTTTGACTCCTGCATGGACTCAGTTTGTATTTTCTTAATTTATTCGATCCTATCCATCAAAATTGAGCCCGTCTATTTTCGAAAGCCTTAGCTTGAGCATATATTTGAGTAAAACTATGGCTTTCTCCTAATAACACTTTCAGATTAGAAGCTCAACTAACAGTTCCTGTGGTGGGGGCACCAATCTGTTGGAGCGAGGAGGCATGCAGGGAAGGTCTCCCCGGTGCGAGCTTGGCCCCACGCCAGCTCCCCTAAGCCAGAAGATGTTGCTTTGGGTTAGCTCTGTTGGATCTCCTGTGCCCTTCCCAGCCTTGTGATCTTCACCTTTCACCTAGAACAGCCAGTTTGGGGGCTGGAGAGCTGGGTCAGCGTTAAAGGTAGTGCTTGCAAATCCTGGTGGCCCAGGTTGGATTCCCCAGCACCCAGGTAAAGCCACATGGAGCGGGCTGGGAGGAGCTCACTTGGTAAAGTCCCACCCAGTACGCACAGAGCCTTACCTCTGTCCCTAGCACTTCGTAAAACTGGCATCCTGGCCCATGACGGGGAGGAGGAGGGGGCCCAGAAACTCGAGGCACAGTGAGTTTGAGGCCAGTCTGGGATGCATGAGACCCTGTCTCAAAAAAAAAAAAAAAAAAAGGAGAGAGACTAGCTTGTAATATTAAGTAAAATGCCCAAAATATCTCTGACTAAAGAATCAGGGATCTACTGGCATTATAGCTTGTAACATAAAATGGCTATAAAGAAAAGCATTCCCCCAAACAACTACTGGAATAGATCAGCTCCTGTCTTAGACGCTGGGGAGATGGCTCGGTCCTGTTTCCTTTCCACCTTACCTGTGTGCTACCTGGAACGGGGCCATTCCCCTCGTTGTGGGGTTTTTCTTTCATGTTTCAATTGGAAAACTTGGCTCCTGCAAGTAACAGCTGCTTCTGTTTCACACTAAGGCCGCCACGTCCCCGTGGAAATGGCCTCAATAATCTTTGAAGGTCTGTGGAGATTGATCATGGTTTAGTGATCTTCGTTTGCAAGGAAATTCACTTCATTTTAGAGGATTGCAGGTGGAGTTAGAGGGGCCTCGTGCGGAAGCCACTGCCTGCTGTGAACTTGGTTACTGCCTTTCTAGTCTGTGTTTTATTTTTCTCACATTCAGAATGTCTCTGTATTCCAGGCAGCAGCTTAAATGCCATTTACAGATACTATAAGGAGGTGGGACGGAAGCCCACCATGAAGTGGAGTACAATTGACAGATGGCCCACGCACCCCCTCCTCATCCAGGTAGGCAACCATCCTGGAAGCCCCACCAGCCACCGTCTAGTGTGAAGGAGCTTGGTTTGAGGTTACCTTCTGGTCCCCCCTGTTCTCGGGCTTAAATTATGTGATGGGAATTAAAACAGAAGTGTTAGTTTTTGGGCTTATTATGAAAATAGAAAACACATTTAAAGATTAAAGTGGTTATACTCTTTTCTGTCTTCAAATTGATGCTATAAGCACTGTTCATCATGGTGTCCAAATCTGAGGTTTTATTTCCCTGAAGTGAGAGTCCCTGTGTACATGTTTCAGCTACTTACACTCAATGACCGACAAATTAGTCAAGTTCTCTAGTTCCTAAATCCTTAAGATATCAAAAGACTTTAAAAAAAAAAAAAAAACAGAACTCTAAGTTTATCCAGCTAGGTCCTGAGACATGAAAATAAATTTAGCAGTTTCAGCGGGGAAGTTTCATGAAGTACAAGAAGCTTCGCATTTCTCCTGCACACTTTCCTTTATAACATTTATATTACTGGGTACTCAGTTTCAGACCTGGCTAAAATAGCAGTTCTAAACCAACACCTTCAAATCGGTGCCTCTTAATTATGAGTGCCCAGGGTACCATGCGGCCATCAGTCATGAAAATGGGATTTTCAGACAGTGGGAGTTTTGAAATTTTGAGATATTTTAGGTGGGAAAAATATGATGGTTTAGGTTTCATCTGATATTTTATTTTTTATTCTTTGAACATTCTCTGACCTGTGCTAATACATCAACTTAAAGATTGGTAGCACTTAAAACCTGTGACCACTAGATGGCGCTAGACGTTAAAAGCAGCCAGGCTCTCCCAGAGCAGTGCCCTCTAGGTGTGCAAAGGGTTAACTGGGAACTGAACTCCGGTTTAGAGTAAAAATTGAGCAGAAGGACCCCCTTTGGGGATGGATGTCTCTGTGGACCTGTCTCCCCCTGGGTGCAGTACGAGCTGCCCAAAGCCCACGACCACCCGCTGCCTGCGGCTCTTGGAGGGTGTCCCAGGGCTGCGGAGCCACGTGGCCAGGGATCTGGGCAACATCTGCCCGCCCTGATCCAGAGCGATTCGATTTGCATTCAAATTCAGCCCTTTGAAAAGTGGGAGCAGAAAGATGGAAAGGTCTCTTAACTGAGGAAGTCTGTTCATGAAATGAAAGGGAATTTTCCAGGCATTTGTCTGCCTCCTGGACGGCATGATCGAAGGCTCTGAGAGGCCTGGGCAGGGCGCACACAACATGCCACAGATGG
>PVHP010014088.1:12067-39858 GCA_004024765.1 Zapus hudsonius | reverse complement strand
GTGTGTGTGTGTGTGTTCACGTTGTCTTTATACACCCTGGCCTACAGCTTCCTGATTTGGTGGAAAGGTGGCTTTCTAATGATAAGCAGCATGCTTGTTGGCCAAGAGGTTCACAGATAGGCAACTGGAGCCTTGCTGGGCCTGAACTAGGCGAGTCCTACACACGATCTAGAGCAGGGCAGAGCCACCTACTAGAACGGGCATCTAGAGACAGTGTGGGGTTCAGCTGATTATGCTGTAGGTAGGAAGCATACAGAGAACATTGATGCCCCCAGTTTCCATAACAAAAACCTCATTACAAGTGGTGTAGGCTACAGGAAGATTATTTTCCTCTATAACCAAGAAGTCTAGTGGCAGGATTTCTTGTTTAGTGACTTCAACACTCACTAATGTCATGGAAGCCTCAGGTCCTTCCTTTCTGCTCTGCTCAACCTGTTTGTGTTGGTCTTCTGCTTACCTCTTGTTCCCAACAAGTCTCCATCAGCTCCAAGCATTACATTCCAGCACAAGCCCAAAAGCTTGTTGACAGAATGCTCTGTTTTTGAATCCTTTGCAAAGAGTCCTAGATGACTAACATCTCATGACTCATTGGTCACAGTCATGGTACCAGGACAGGAAAACAGCCACTGGTATTGATTTCTGAGGCTTCACTCTGTGCACTTGGGAGGGGCCAGTCATTGTTGTTGATATATATTCCTGAACAGAAAGAAGCCAGTTTAGGTTGACCGTGAAGAAGGAGAGATGCAGGTCTATGGGGAAGGCAGTTCACCGAATCTGCCACACAGGCCCAGATTCCAGCAGAGGGACAGGAGCCCAGGTGGGGGTGGGGTAGGGTGGCCGAGCAGGGGGAGGGGGGTATGCCATATGGAACTGATAGTCAATACCTTCTTACAATAACAGTTCTCATCAGGCACTGGGTCTGACTTTAAGCTAACAAATGATTTTCCTTCACAATAAAAGTACAGTCAGAATCCTAATTAATGAATTTGCCAATAGCTGCCTACTTTATAGGCCCTAGACTAGCTTCAGCCTGTGGACAAGATGAGTGTGTCTGTGTGTGTGTGTGTGTGTGTGTGTGTGTCCATAAATCACCCAAGGCCCGGGATAAGGGCAGTCTGCTGGGGATCTTCCTTGGCAGTGTTTTCTGTGACAGCCACAAAAGCCAAAGCAGCTCTGACATCTGTGATCCCCATGGGACACCCAGTAACCAGGGAAGCCCTGTAGCAGCATAGATGGAGCCCACTCCCTGTGCCTGGTTCTTGTGACTATAATGATGAAGATTTTACCCAGGAAGCCATCGGCCTGATTTCCTTCTGTCCCTTGGTGGGTGTTTGGCCTCTTACTATGTCCACCAGGAAGAACTACCCTTCAGTAATTTACCTGGTTTTGAGGAAGTGCCATGAAATGGATCCTCTGCTTAGGAGTATCATTTATTATTCAAAAGCCCAAAGTCTATCTTTGTGCTGGTCATGGGGTGGGAGACACATTAAGCCATCCATGTGGGTGCTATTAGAAGGTGCATGTGTGCAGGGGGTGTGGATCAGGTTTTCTGCCTGTTCTTTGTTTCAGAAGTCAGCAGAAGAGAGAGGCATGGTGACATTAGCACTCAAGACCTGAAATGAGCCGGGGATGGTGGCACACGCCTTAAATCCCAGCACTCGGGAGGCAGAGGTAGGAGGATTGCTGTGAGTTCGAGGCCAGCCTGAGACTACATAGTGAATTCCAGGTCAGCCTGGGCTAGAGCAAGACCCTACCTCGAAACAAACAAACAAACAAACAAACAAACAAACAAAAAAGAAACAAGACCCAAAACGACAGGCTTTCTGTTGTTGCTGCTGTTGAAACAGGGTGTTATGTAGCCCAGGCTAGCCTCAAACTTTATATGTAGCTGAGAATAACTTTAAACTTCTGATCTTCCTGCCTTCACCTGAGTGCTGGGATTATAGATGTACACCACCATGTTCGGTTCTGAAATGGCCCTTTTGACAAGAGTATAGGACAACCGATGTCATCGATAGCATATTGAGCACGAGACACATCCAGAAGACTTTGCTAAGCTAGAAGCAGGATGGAGCTTCTGAATTTTAAAGGAGCTTCTGGGAAATTCTGGTATAATGGCTTGTTACAAATTGAATCAGAAATATCTCCCACAGGCTGGTGGTGCTATTTAGGGAGGTTGGAGGAAGTAGGAGGGGCAAATTCTTGGGGGCATATTATTCCTCGCCACTTCCGGTCTGCTTCTCTCTGCCTCCTGGTCCACCATGATGTGAACAGCTCTTCACTGCTGCATGCTCCGACTGCCATGGTGGCCTGTTCAAGCTGGTAGGGCCAAATCCCTGAGAACAGAGTCCTCTGAATCCTTGAGCAAAAAGAACTCTTTCCCTCTCAAGTTATTCGTCGGGGTATTTTTGTCACAAATAACTAACACATGGCTTTTGTCCTCTACCTCACCTCATCTAGAAATCAACACACTGACTCGCACATACTCAATGGCGGTTTAGCGTGTTCCCTTTCTAGAGCTTTCTCTGCCCCCTTTCCTTTAATTGGCCAGACTAAAAACTTGTTTAGCATTAACTAAGCTTTCTGATTTTATTGTGGTCCCCATTTCCCTCAGTCATATGCTCCAATTCTTCAAAACCAACTCTGCTTTCCCATGGCATCAATCCATTCTTTTCTGTCCCCCCAAACTCTCCATGTGGCTGAGGAAGCTGGCTGTTGCATTTGCAACATGTGGTCCTTTGTGGATATCAGTGCTATTTAAATACTTCACTTCTTTTAAAATTCTCACAGTTATAATCTCCTGGTCCTGTCACTTATACCAATCAGGTTTTCAACTCTTTTAGGACAACACATTTACATGGCCACTGTCACTGTGACTTTTTTCAACAATTCTCTGTCTTCATTGATCCTTCCAACAGTGGGCTCTTGAAGCTGGAAGTTTCTGAGTCCCACCAATGCCCTGCAGAAAGCATGTTCTTATGGCTTTTTGGCTGATCTCTTAGGCAAAGTGGGTCTGGGGATGGAACCAGCACCTCAGGCATGCATGCTAAGCACATGTCCTACCACTGAGCCACACCCCTCCCCTGTAAAGATGGACTATGACAATCCTTGTCAGAATGTGCCTGCCCAGCATGTGAAGGGCTAAAAACATGGCATTTCCATTCTTGGCTACCAATCCAACCTACCTCTCCTTGCTTTGGAGTTTTCTTCAGCTACCAGAGCCCCCTCTTCCTGTGTCCTTGGCAATGGGGAAATGCCAGGAAGAAATGGTGCCCAGAAACCAAGACAGATGAAAGTCAGTGTGTGCATACTGCAGCTCATTGCTGAGGTGGCCATGTCTGTTGCCTACCCATTTTCAGAGCTCCCCAAGGAGTAAGCTCCACTCTACTTCAGTACTCATTTGCCCGAGCATGCTTCCTTTATTGGGTCCCATCTCTTTCTTCCCTGTGTGACCTCCCCTGGGCCCTTGCAGCACTTGTGAGGTCTCCTCCCCATGAACCTTATCTTGGAGCCTACTTTTGGTGACAGCCACGCTAGGGTATTTCTCTAGCTATGCCCGCAAATTCTGGTACTCTCTCCAAGTTGCCTTCTGGATGACCTGTGCTTACGTCAAACTTAACACATATGAAGTTACATGTCCTCCCTTCCACCTCACACCAGCCGTTCTTCTGTTTTCCTTCCAGCTTAGCAGTCACGATTTCTCTTAGTCCCTGAAGCCTGAAGCCTGAAGCCTGAAAATTATCCTGCCATGTCCACTCATGATTGCCAGTGGACTCTGTGCCATCCCTAGCCATGGTTGGTTTTCCCTCACCCCCTTTTGGCCTCTCTACCATACACTGAGCCTACTGGACCCTCTGCCTCTGGTATCTTCCAGAAGAAACTTCTTCTGATCTTTGATTATTTCCTGTTAGCTTAACCCACCTGTGGCTCCCAACTGGCTGCAGGTGAACTTGGATCTCTATAGTGGCATAGGAACGCTCTCTACCTCCCTGGCCCCCATACAGCATGGCAGCCTAGGCCAACTATTCTGTCCCTCTCTGTATCTTAAGTCCTTGGCTGTGACCTTTTTATGTTACACTCCACCCATACCCTAGTGGGGAAGAAGCCTTTCTCTGCTTGACTGAAAACATCCATCTTTATCTATTTATTAGATCACTATGCCCTAGGTACCATTAGCAGTGGGTATACATGAAGAAACAAGCCCTCTTAGACCTCACAGTATTGATGACTTCCACATCCAATGGGGCCAACTTCCTTACTAATAAAGCCACCGCACTTTGAAATATACCAAGTCACAAATGGGCTACGGTTGTAGTTAAGGTGTAGAGTGCTTGTGTAGCATGTAGAAAACCCTGGGTTCAATTTCCAGCATCTCATAAACTTGGTGTGGTGGTATACACCTGTAACCCCAACACTTGAAAGGCTGAGGCAGGAGAATCAGAAGTTCAAGACTATCTTGGGCTACATATCGAGTTCAAGGCCAGCCTGGTTTACATAAGACCTGTTTCAAGAACAAAGAAAAAAAATGCATTTACCACCCTGAATCTAGTGGTCACCCTAGATTAGCCTGGCTTGCCTTAAATCTGCTCAGAGCATTTCTCATACGAAGCCTGTTTTATGACGATGTGCTGCCTAGCTCTCGTTATTCATCTCATATAGCACACTATAGATCGTCTGCTGTTTTCCCTGGACTGTATAGCTGACCGAGAGCTGCATCTAGCTACTGCTGTCCAGCCTCCCAAGAGAGGGTCACACTGCAATCATTAGTCTGGGAAAAGAGCCAAATGCAAAATTTGGAGTATGGTTACTATTGAATGTGTGTTGCTTTTGTACCACTGTAAAATCAAAAAGTCCCAAGTTGAGTATCATAAATTGAGGAAACTTACCATTACAGCGATGTAAAATTATATGCATTGAGGAATAGTTACACCATGAAGACTAGGCATGATGTTATGAGAAGGCCAACCCAGGGGAATCGGAGAGGGAAGGTGGTGGACACTCATGTGAGTCCTCTTTGGACTTAATTATAAGTAGAAATAAGCTACAATCACAGTCCAGATAGAATGAATCTGTCAAGGGAAGATTATACACCTTTGAGATAATATGAAAGGTCAGTGGGCTAGACTTTGGTAAATAGGCAATGTAAAGGCAGGTGGGGCTGGAATGGCCATCGAGGTCGCACTAGTCAGTTTTCTTAGTGACAATGTCACTAGATCTGCATGGCTTGCAATGCCAAGTATTTGTTTTCCACTTTTTTTTGTTGTTGTTGTTTTCAAGGTTTTTCATTCTAGCCCAGGCTGACCTGGAATTCACTTTGCAGTCTCTGGGTGGCCTTGAACTCATGGTGATCGTACCTCTGCCTCCTGAGTGCTGGGATTAAAGGCATGCACCACCACGCCCGGCTTTGCTTCCCACTTTTGAATCCTGCAATTACCTGTTGCGGTCAGCTTCTTAGTTGCTGCGCAGGAAGAACCCAAACAAAGCGGCTTGTGGAGGAATGGGTTTATTTGGCTTACGGACTCAAGGGGAGACTACATCCTGGCAGGGAAAACAATGGCATGAGCAGAGGGCTGGACATCACCTCTGCCACAGCACTGCAAACAGCAGCAGGAAGGTGTGCCAAACACTGGCAAGGGGAAGCTGGCTTATAACCCTATAAGCTCGCCCCCAACAACACAGCTTCATCAAGGTTGTAAAACCCAAACTGCCATCAGCTGAGGATCGATCTATCAGAACACATTCAATTGTTTGTGGGGGACACCTGGATCAAACCATGACATACCTACAGTTGAGCTGTAGATGTCAAGGCCAATGTTGGGCTCCTAGCCTTTGGATGAACTCAGAAGAGTGTCTCATTTTGGTGTCAAGTCTGAAGGAGACACAACTATCTGGGTTGGGCAATTCTTGTGAATCATGGTCAATTCCAACAGGTAACTGGAAAGAAAAAATGCCTCTTAAGGCCACGACTTGGAACCAGCACACTGTTGCGTTGACCCAGTGGCCAAAGGCAATCACGATGCCAAAGCCCAAGTCAGCCGGACAGGAAATGTCCTCTAGATGACGTACAGTCAGACTCGGAGGTGTGATTCTGTCCCAGGGAGAGGGAAAGTGGGTCAGGTCATCTATTCAGCCTCATGGGCCATGGGAAGGACTTTGCTTTTGCATTCTGACATCAATTGGAAAACTTTGGATCTCTTTTCTTCCTCTCTTCTCCTTTACACTTTTCTTCCTATTTTAAGTGATGCAGCCAACATAGAAGTACATTTCCACTGTATACCATTCAAGCTTCACCAGTGAGTCCCTCCTGTTATTTTCAATGGTGCCAATCCAAGTCTCCTTTCCACAAATGACCACTGTTAATCTCTTGTATGCTTTTCTAAGATTGAACCCTATGTATCTCCTCTCTCTTTCTCTCTCAGAATTTTGTGAATGCTTAGGGCTGGGGAGATGGCTAAGTGGGTAAGATCACTGGCTGCATAAACGTAAGGACATGAGTTTGGCCCCTTGCAGAGCATAGCAGTACATGCCTATAATCAAGATTTGGGGAGGTGGAAACTGGTAGATACCTGGGCCTTGCTGGCCAGCTAGTGTAGCTGGATTAGTGAGCTCTGGGTTTAGGAAGAGAGAGAGTGTGATTGAGGAAGACACTTGATGTTGATCTTTGGCCTCCACACATGTGCACACGTACACATGCACCTACGTGTATATTTCACACACACATGAAAAAAAGAATTTAAAAAATTTATTTGCAAGGAGAGAGAAAGAGAGAGAGAGAGAGAAAGAAGGAGAGAGAGAATGGGTATGCCAGGGCCTCTTGCTGGTGGTGCAAATGAACTCCAGAGACATTGCCACTTTGTGCATCTGGCTTTAATGTGTACTTGGGAGTTAAACACAGGTTGTTAGGCTTTGCAAATAAACATCTTAACTGCTGAGTCATCTCTCCAGCCCCTAAACCCCCAAAAAGAATTTTTCTGAATATTTTAATGTGAACCATATAATATAGAAGAAAGACATTGCTTTATGGTTGCCTTGAGTTTGATTTTCTTCTATCATCTCTTCTTATTTATTTATTTAAAGACAAGTTCTCTCTATATGTCCCAGGCTGGTCTGGAATTTGTTATGTAGCCCAGGCTGGTCACTTACTTGATCCTCTTGCTTAACCTCTAGATTTCTGGGATTACAGGCTTGAGCTCCAGATCAATACCTGGGGAGGCTGTGCTATATAGTATTTTCAAAGCTAAGGGTCTCCAAAGGTCTTACTATGTGGCTGTGATTCGAAGGAGTGAGTATGGTCCTAACAGACAAGTGACTGTCCACAGTCATCATTCCTGTCCCACATGTTCTTTCAAAATTCTGCTACTCCCCTGTGGAGAGATACAACTCTGTCTTTTCCCTGGGGGCCTGGCTGGATCTTTGTTACTGCCTTACTGAAAGAGCAGGTGAAAGTGACACTATGTGACTCTCAAGGCAATCCAGTTTCCTTCAGGCTCTTCTGGGACATGCACACCCCCTGGCTACTAGGCTGTAAGGAAGAGTGGCCACATGCAGAGAATCACTGGTCCTCAGTGCTGACAGAGCTCCTAGCTACCTGCCAACTGTAACCTACAAGCTGTGTGGGACCCCTATGGAAGGTGGGTGCTAGGTCAGCAGATGAACCCTGGAGAACACACCCCCTGCCTACACCTGCTCAGGGATCATCACTGTGAGAAGCCCCGAAGTCTGAGGATGGCTTGTGCCACAAGTGGGGACTGCTCTACCTTGTAGTCAAGAGACCAGAGTGCCAGGCAGAAGAGGAAACCATGGCGCAGCTGAGTCATGGTGTTAAACCTTCAGTGCTCCTAAGTGTTCCCTGGAAGGGTTCATAACTCCTGCCCTCCCCCCAGCCAGGTTAAGCCCATAAATACTGGAGGGAGGAATGTCAGAAGCACAAGTCTGATTTATTAGGTTATCCTTGGCTTTAAGGAGTTTGTAATCTCATTGGGATAAGACACATTCCAAGTTGAACCAGTATGGTGGTGCATATCTGTAATCCCAGCATTCAGGAGGATCAGGAATTCAAGATCATCCTTGGTTACATGAGATCCCATCTCAAAAAAAAAAAAAATAAGTTAAGTTCCAAGTTCAGTCAGTGTCCCTAAGCTCCACATATTGCAAGTCAGATGCAGGCAGGCATAAAGGACCCAAAGACTTCGGAGAGAGAAATGGTGGCAGCTGGTCATGTGATATTTGCAGTTGGCTGTAAATATGAAGTGTGGGCTGCGGCTGGTAGGAGTTGGGGTCCTTGGGCCCAGATAACTTCTTAGGGCAACCACCAGTGTTACTCATGTTACTGTTGTCCCTTGGTAACATGGGCAAGTTCATGGGAGTGAGTTTCTTTTTCTTAGGCTGCAAGTTTATTGCATATTCATAGAATTTAGGCCATTAGGACACATTAGCATTTTTTAAAACTTTTTATTGAAGTATAACCTACATTCAGAGAAGAGTGCACATCCTGTGTGGACAGCTGAATACATTTTTACAAACGGAAAGCCTGCCCCATCTTAAGAGCATCCAGGCAGAGACACAGCTCCCAAGGAAAGTCCCCCTCATGCCCTCTCCCAGTCGCTGTCTTCCATAATGCTGGTGTCCCCACCTTGAGTTACTGAGGGAAGCTTTGCTTACCTTTAAACATGAAATGAATGGAATATTGCAGTCCACTCATTGCGGTTTAGCTTCATTGGCTCTTTAGTTTTTAAATTTTTAAAAACTATTTATTATCAATAATTAGATATGTTGTATGAGCAAATCTTGTGAAGGTATCCCCATTTCCCTCCTCTCTGTTCCCTACCCACTGGGGTCCCTCCTCGATGTAGGGAGTTATGAACTGCACCAGAGGTAGCCAGTTTTTTCCCCTTTAGTGTGTTGTTGCTGAGGGGGACAATGTCTCTGGATGTTCTTCCCCACCATGGCTCTTACATTTTTTCCATCCCCTCTTCTGCTCAGTTCCCTGAGTCATGGTGGGTGAGTTTTAAGTCTGCTTTATTGTTGAGATCTTAAGTGTCTCTGGACTTCTGCCTTGAGTTGTGTTGGGTAGCATTGGTGTCTGTCTCCATTGACCTTTCATGGGTTATCTGACTTGCTGTGGTGATAGGTCTCCTGTTTATTCCCTCACTTTCTCATAGGTTTCATTTGGGCCCTGTGTGACAGACCAGGGGTGGTTCATCTCTTGCCAGGATGTCAGCCATCATCCCATGTCTTGTTGGTGGAATTGGGTTGTCCACGGTTCTCGCTGACTTCTGAAAATTACAAACTGAATCTCCATCAGAGAGTGAGATCAGTATAGGTTAAATGAGACAAACATTGCTGTTTTGGCTAGATTCTAAAGGGAGGAGCCTCTCTGTAGCTCCCTGGCAGTGGGAGTTTCCCCTTGGAGCCCGGGTTCTTGGTCCCCATAAGATTTTGCCATGGATCCCAGTTCCAGTTAAGGGTTCCTTATCACTGAGCAGATCTCTTAGCCAGTCAGTAAGCTGTTGATTATCCACCTAGGTTTCATGCCATTATTGCACAGATGAGCACTCCTTGACTTTCTGGTCTCTTTCATATAGCCGTGTATTCAGCATTCTTGTGACATCAGTCTGTAATTGTATATCAGTGTTCTCTGTTTTCTCCAAATATCATTGACCAATTTCCCCTGGCAGCTCATGCAACACCTTTCAGCACTACACAGGCTACCATCTGGGTCTCTCGGTATTGTGTGACGACACTCTTTGGTTTCTTCAGCAATAGGATCTTACCTTAGGCCTGGGGCAGGTATTCAAGAGCTTTGACAAAAGCCTGTCTTGTTTTGGGGACCTCATGGATCTCTTTAATCAACAGCTCAGTGTGGGAAGGAACCAATGACTGGCACAGGGAGTTGCAGGGTCTTTCTGTGCAGCCCAGGCTGGCATTAAACTTGCAGAGATCCTCACGCCCCAGCCTTCTTCTGAGTGCTAGGATTACAGATGTGTGCCACCATGCTTGACTCAGAGTCCTTTTGTGTGCATGCTCATGTGTGAGTGTGGTGTGGGTGTGCCATGGTGTTTGTGGAAGTCAGAGGACAACCTTGGGTGTAGGTCCACCTGAGGTGGTGCTTCTCGTTATTCACTGCTGCACTCACCAGGCTAGCTGGTTCAAGAGCTTCCAAACTTCTGTCTCTGCCTCCAATCTCGCCATATGTGCAGTGGGATTGCAGATGCTCATATTAAGGCTCCTGGCTTTATGTGGGCTCTGGGGACACATGCTCAGGGACTCACACTTGCATGGCAAGTGCTTTATCCATTGAACCATCTCCCCAGTCACATATGTGCTTTTTCTAAAGGAACATGCTGTTTTATCTGCTCTGCAGCTTTTTCTAACAGAAGCTTCTAGATCATCTTTCTGGAAACAGGTGCTTTAAAATACATATTTAGTGTCATTCTGGCCCATGTTCTGTTGCCATAACAGAAAACCTGAGGCTGAGTTATCTATGACCAAAAAAAAGTTATTTTGGCTCAAAGTTCTGGAAGTCCTAGAGCAGCTTTGCTGCTAGTGAGGGCCTGGCACCGTTTCAACTAATGGCACAGGGTGGGAGGCCAAAGGGGTTAATGCGAAAGAGTGAATAGGAGGTCAATCTCCAGTGCTAGCTAGCGTGCATGTCCATTCCCCAGGGCTCTGCTTTCATGACCTGAACATGTCTCAGCAAGCCCCGCCTACCAACGCTGCAGCACTTTAGGAATTCTAGTGGGAACCAGCCATAACAAAAGTGTGTATGAACCCCTAGGAAAAACTGTCAAACAGACTGTCTGGGTCTGTGATCACCCTTTCTTGACCTTCTTCCAAGGAGCCTCCTACCCCCCCCCCCCCTTTCCATTCTTCACCTGGGACAGAGTGAGTGTGCTGTATTGGTTTTTTAATTTCTTTTTAATTTGTTTATTTGTGTATGTGTATGTACATGTATGGGTGTGCATGCCACAGCACATGTGTGGAGGTCAGAGGGCAACTTTGAGGTGTCTGTGCTCCACCTCTTTTGAAAGAGGGTCTCTTGCTGCTGCACATGAACTGTTAGATTGCAAAGGAAAGCACCACTTTGCATCTGGCTTTACATGGGTGCTGGGGAATTGAACCTAGGCTGTAGCTTTGCAAATAAGTGCCTTTAATAGCTAAGCTGTCTCCCCAGCCCCAAGAAACCTTCTCTTATTGCTTTTTTTGTTTGTTTTTTGATTTTTGTTTTATGGTTTTTTTGAGGTAGGGTCTCGCTCTAGCCCAGGCTGACCTGGAATTCATAGCAATACACCTACCTCAGCCTCCTGAGTGCTGCTGGGATTAAAAGCATGTTCCACCACACCTGGCCCAAGAAACCTTCTTCTTCTTCAAAATATTTTATTTGTTTATTTATTCATTCATTTATTTGCATGCAGAGAGACAGAGAGGAGAGAGAAAGAGAGAGAGAATGAGAATGGGCATGCCAGGGCCTCTTGCCACTGCAAAGGAACTCCAGATATATGGGCCACTTTGTGCATCTGGCTTTATGTGGGTACTAGGGAATCCAACCCAGGTCATCAGGCTTTGCAGGCAAGTACCTTAAGTGCTGAGCCATCTCTCCAGCTCCCAAGAAACCTTCTTGACATACCTGTGACTTGAACACAGTCCCTGTGTTGAATGTAGTATTGGTGGTTCAGAGTGAGTGGGCGGTGGATTCTCACATCACTTCCTGAAGGTCAAGGGGTACCTATCACTTACCATAAGAGGACATGGTAACACCCCAGGCCTGAGCCTCAGAGACCAGAAGATACTGTTCTGGAGTGCAGAGAGCAGCAGATCAGCAGCACCTTTTGCCTGCTGGTTACCTCTCCTGCAAAGGAGTGTGCTGGCACCCGCACAAAGCCCAGCAGACTGTTGGGTTTGGCTCATGAAGGTGGCCTGGGGCCAAGGCATTGTGTCCAGCCAGCCCTTGTTGATGGAGCCTGCGGCTACTCAGGAAAAAGAGCCAGGGACACCTCTGCAGCCCCTTGGGTGCCTGCGAGGACAACAAAGGCATATTTGGTGGGGGAGAGCTGGAGGGAGACCTTAACTCAGGGGCTCTGTGCCTTCTTGAAGTTTGACACTGTGGTATCATTGCACTGAAGAAAATCATTTGTGTGTCTGGAACTCCAGTCTTCTAGTGGGCGAAGGGCGGGCCAGACCTGGGAGAGGCAGGCAGAGGAGGCTCACACCCAACTCTGTCCTATGCCAGCTCCCCACCCACCCACAGGGCAGATTGGAAACCACAGCTCAAGCTGAATTCTCCCTCTTCAGCTGAGGAGACCTATGGCCAGAAGGTGAGAGAGGGTCAGAGAGAGGTAGAAGCAGAATAACTAGAATCAATGCCATGGACAACCAAGCTCCTTGGGTATGCACTGAGGAGAAGAGACCAGTTCAGTCTCCTTAGGCCCGCCCAAGAAGGCCCTGGCTTCCAAAAGGGGATACCTCAGAACCAGAGGCAGGCTGGACACTGTCCACAGGGCAGGGGTCCTGCTGGGAGGAAGGGTGTCTTCTGGGCTTCGGTACCCTGAGGATGATGTCCCTTTCCTGGGCCTCTCTGGGCTGGACACAGAGATCACTTCAACTTCTGAGGGGCTCCTGATTGACAGGAGGCCTCTTCTCCCACGTCAGTGGGCTGGACCTGGCCATCTTTCGACAGCCTCCCCCTCCCCCTCCACTAGATGGGAAACGGCTATATTCATGCCCTTTTTCCTTTCTTTCTTTTTTTTTTGGGGGGGGGTTCGAGGTAGGGTCTCGCTCTAGCCCAGGCTGACCTGGAATTCATTATGTAGTCTCAGGGTGGCCTTGAACTCACAGCAATCCTCCTACCTCTGCCTCTCAAGTGCTGGGATTAAAGGTATGTGCCACCACGCCCAGCTCCCTTTTTCCTTCTGAACATGACAGTGAAGTTACTGCCAGGTTTGCACCCCTCTAATCATTTGTCTTGGCAGCAGAACTATTACAGTGATGATTTCATGTAGAATTTCATTTGCTGAGATTATTTTTTAATTCCTTGAAGAAGGGGCTGAGCGATTAATTGGTCTTTGAGAGATCAGAGCTCTATATGGCAGAGAGCAAGCAATAATCATAGCTAACATTGATCGGGGATTTTGTATGTGACAGGCAGCATGTCTCCATTACAGCAACCCTTTGAGGTTGCCACTGTGTTTGTCATCCGCATGGTGACCCAGAAGGCCCCAGCCCTTGGTGAGACTGGAAGCTATGATAGCTTGGCTATGTCACCTTATGATAATAGGAGGCCAAGAGATTGCACAGACCAAGGTGAAGTCAGGACTGCTGGGTGGGGACTAGGCCTGGTTCCTGTCACCACTGGTGATGGCTCTTCATGACTCATAGAACACAGTAGAGGGAACCTGAGCTCATGCCTTCACTGGCTGAGCAGGCCATTTTGTGTCTCAGATTCTCCACCTCCTTTCATATGATCATGGAGTGCTGTCATGTCTCATGTACTTTCTATGTGCTGGGAGTTTTCCATAGAATATGCCTGATGTTTGTGGGAGTGTTGAAAAGTTTGCAAGACGTGTCCCATTGATAGCTCAGGTAACTGGAGCTTGGAACTCACTGCTGTGGTGTGACGTCATACTATGAGTGATTAAGCAGGTTCCAATCCAGGCCTGTGAAGATGCCAAAGCCTGGGCTGCTTTCCACTTCCACTAGCTCACTTCCTTAAGAAGTGAAATAGCCAGTATGCGCCAGGCATTTCATGAGAAGGATCCCTCTCCTCAAAATACCCCTGAAAGATAATAATTAGTACCCTAATTTTGCACATGATCAAATAGGCCCAGAGAGGCTTTCAAGGTTGCCCGTGGTCACATACCTCAGTGGTGTTAGATCTGGTTTAAACCTGGATCTCTCTGTCTGCCTCTAAGCTCTCCCTCTTCGCATGATGTCCCATGTGTAGGATGGCAGTTAACTATGACAATTTCCTAGAAGAAAAAAATCTGGCTGTTTGTTGTCTTTCAAGGAGTAGGAAAAGGGGACTGTTTTAAAAGCCATCCTAAGCCATTATTGAGAGAAAGTAGGGAAGACTGAGAAAGCCCTCTGGAATATAAGAGCTGTAAGTCTCCAGAGGAAGAAGCCACAAGAAAGTCCATCTGTTCATTCATTTACCCAGCCATCTATCTTTGGGGGAGGGGGCGCTGAGGTAGACTCTCACTCCAGTCCAGGCTGACCTCGAACTCATGTAGATCTGCCTACCTCTGCCTCCCAAGTGCTTGAGGTTAAAGGAGTGTGCCACCAAGGCCCGTATCAGAAGGGCCTTAAATGATGCTGTCCACGTGCCGTTTTGTGGTTATAAAGTGGGGTCTGGAAAATTGCTGGGCTTTGTGGAAAGGTGACTGGTCATCGGCCCTACTGAAACCTCCCAAAGCCTTTGCTGTGGAGACATTTATAACCTGTGAGTGTGCAGTGCCAGCTGCCCCCCACCCCCACATCCTATCACAGCATTTGCCATCCTATAACCAGACATCGCTTCTACATGTTGACACCTTGAGTTCCATGGGGATGTCTCCGGGTGGGGGTAGATTAGGAGGAGTTGGTTATATCCTAGAACAGAGCATTAGCAGAGCTCCTCCAAGAAGACATGGTACAAACTCAGCCCACCCTGATACATACGGGGAAGCTGAGGCCCAGAGTAGCACAGGGGCTTCCCTAGGGTCAATGGCTAGCAACAGAGGTGACCAAGCAGCTGTTATGACTCATTCCCTGGGACACTGCAAGGATCAGCTCACATCTCTGCTTTTCTTGCTTGAAAACTCGACCCCAGAGAAGAATTGAGGAGGGGGAGCAGAGAGAAAAAAGTCAGGAGGACTTTGGGACAGCCCAGGCACTGTCTTCTGAAAACTGTTGAACAATGGACCCGATATAATGGGGGGAGGTGGAAACTCCCAAACTGGCAAAGCACCCCGAGATACCCACCTGGGATCTGTTTTAGAGCTGAGTTTCTGGGGTTCGTGTATGAGTGCTGACATAAACCATCCCCTCTGTATGACAGAGGTGCACCTGAAGATGTTCGTGGAGCTGAGCCAGGTCCACTGTCCCCCACAAAGAAGTCAGTCCCCACCCTGCCCCAGGCCCCCATCTCCTTTTCTCCAGTTGACAAACCCTGTCACCACCCACAGAGCCGGAAGAGAGATGGCCAAATGCTGGACTAATTATTCTAGCTTCCAGCAGGGTCTCGGAGCTCCCAGTCTTCGTTAGTCTTAACTTTTATGCTATGGTGCACCGGCATGCAATTTACTTCAAAGCGAGCATCTGTCCCACTGCGGGTTCTATTGGAGGAAGGTACATAAAAGTGACCCGTGTGCTTCCCACCCTGGTCACCTTCTCCCTCTCTTCCCTCCCTCCGCAGCCTTCCCTCCCTCTCTCCCTGTAAGTTAGAAAAAGCCAGCTTGCAATTGGCTACCCACCTAACACGCAAAAACATTTACACGCACGTCTGCTCCCAGCCATATAAATCACCAGTTCTGGAGACTTGGCAGTGGGAATACAGGCGAGCTCTATTTTTACCAGTGCAGTCCATAAACAGCCTGGGTGAAAGCTGGGTGGAGGGTGGGAGGTGGGGGTGAGGGAGTGAAGGAAGGGCTTCTTTCCTTCAGGGATTCCTACTGGTGCCAGCCTTGGCCAAAGGCAGCCTGGCAGCTTGGACCCATTTCTCAGGCCAGGGAAGATGGTGCTTGACCATGACCTTGCACTTCCCCAATTCATCTTACCCCAACTCCATCTAGCCCTTGTGATAAATTCCATCAAAATTCTATCAGCCTTATCCCCTACTGGGCTCATGTGAGGAGGGGGGTCATAGGACCTAATGACCTTCCTAGAGCCACAGACAGCAGGAGGCTAGGCCAGTAGACCCCCTTAGGATGTCTAAGGATCATGGACCAAACCCAGGCTCCTTTCCTCCAGTGTACCCTTCTGGACGTGGGGTGTGGGGAGGGAGGAGGGATCCACTTTCATTTCTAGCATTTACTTCTCCCTGAAAGACATCTGTTATCTTCTCAGGCACACATGGTTTCTGTGAGGGGCTGGTGACTCCTTGCATTGTTATCCAGCCCGAGCTGGGAACGAAGAGGATGGGGTGACACTGAGGCATGGTTGTCTCTGTTCCCTGGCCCTCACTCAGCCCTTGCCTCCTCCCAGACACCTCTCCTGAGGCAGTTATGCCAGGCCTAATGCTCCTAATGTCATCTTGCAGACCCATTTGTGATTCCTTAATGCTGTAATTATCGTGGCTCCACTCCCCTCGCAGCCGCTGCCATTAGCTAGGCAGATTGCAGGCTGCCAGGACGTGGTCTTGGCAGCCGAGAGTGGGTGGGGTGGGAGTGCTCTGCAGGTTGCTGGGGGTGGACAAGACCCTCCTCGCAGGCCCCAGAGCTGCCCAGAGACCTGGAGCTACTGGTGGTGCTGGCCAAACATTGGTGATTAGTGGCTTTCCTTGTGTGTAATTCCTGGCTATCAATCAGCTACAGAAAATGCCCCAGGCTCAAGGGCACAGTGACATACAGCTTGAACTGGGCTGCCTCTGACACTCATGTGAGCCTAGACAAAAATCATAACCCCTCTCTCTGAGCTTTGTTTCCCTTAGCCATAAAAAGGACAGTGGTGGTGGGGAGGAGTGCTGGGGAGTGAATTCCTCCAAGCCACAAGCTCATTTCTAGTACCCACCAGGAATCTGTGTCCTGTCTCCGTCTCATTACCTGGAAGTGCCTGTAGGCAGGTTATCCGGTACATTTTGGGGATTGAAGTAGAAAAGCAGTACCCCAAAACCTTGCTCTTTCAAGAACTGGGGCTGTAATCTCAGACACTGTACTGGAGAATATTCTAAAAGCCCCTTCTCAGGACAGCCACCCCCAGGCAGAGTCAAGGACTTAACCCACACACAGGTTGTGAGGGTGGGAGCAAGGAGTTTTTCTAGACGCTCAGAAATGAGAGAGCAGAGTTACACACCTGCCAAAGACAAGCTAGAGGTTTCATTCATCCATTCTCACATTCTCCTCCCTGTCCACTGCGTTGCCCTAATGTTGCTGTGTGACTAATGGTGAACTGTTGCTTCAGGGCTCACGGTTGGCTGAAGGTGAAAGTGGGCATTTCACATGACAGCCCCTAGTGGCTTTGAAACATGGCTTTGATTTTCTTGACCAACAGCTGCTTCTATGGCCCAATCCCTACAACCTAGGTGGGCTTGTCACTGTTGTAACCAACATGTACTGCAAGATGACTGCTGTGTGGTATCCAAGACGAGGCCATAACAGACGAAGCGGCTTTTGCCTTTTTACTGGAATACCTGTGCTTGGAGCTCTAAGATGTTGTGCAAATTGTCTGACACTGGGCCACCATGCTGTGAGGAAGATGAGTCCACTCGAAGAAGTCATATGCAAGTGCACCCAACAACAGGTCAGCCTTTGAGTCATTATCAGCCATGCACATCAAGCATGAGTATTTCAGGTGGCTCCAGCCATTAGCCATTGTGATGGTTAAGTTTATTTGTCAACTTGCTCTACCTAATAATCCATAGTAATCTTGGGTGGGTCTCTGAGCTTGCCTGCAGGAAGGATTGACAAAATCCTTTTGGGATTTTGGAGAAGGGAGGAGTTCCCTTCTCCAGAGTGAGCCCTTCCCCCCAGTGGGTGGGCCTTCCAGAAGAGGACTAAATATAAGGAAGTTTAGGGGGAAGGAGACACTCTTCCTTTCTCCCCTGGCTGCTGGTGCTTGTTCGTGACTTGCACTCGCATCCTGCTCTCCTACCCTTCCTGGACATTGGAACCCAGTTTCCTTGGCCTCACATCGTGGACTGTGAGCTGCCGCTCCCCAGGGAGCCATCAGACCTTCTGGGCTGGATTGGGACTGCTGAGACATCCAGCCACATGGACTGAACAGCTACTGGTTTCTTCACCTGTGGGCCTGCAGACTGCTATTGTTGGACTGTCGTAAGCTACCCCAATAAAATCCCTTTTACTACAATCCATTCTATCAACTCGGTTTCCTCTAGAGAACCCTGACTAATACAGCCATCGAGTCACATCTTCCCAGCCAAGGTCTCAGACATTAGGAAGCAGAGATAAGCCACCCCATGCTAACCAGTAGTGTATACCACCAAGATCAGAACATTTTGTTAAGCAGCAATAGATAACAGGAACATTACCTTGGTCCAGGGTCTGCATGCTGTCCAGCCTAATGCATGGAGACATAGACACCTGCTTTTCATAAAGGAGCCAGGGCATTTTCTAGAAGACAAAGGATGGTGTTGGAGCACAGGATCTGCTGTGTGGGCTCCACAGGGAGCCCTGGCTTCAGAAGCCTGCTGGCTCCCAGAGGGAAGCTAGATCCTGGGCAGACCTGTCCTTCTTACACTGGGTGGTGGTCTCAGTGTGGGAGTGAGCAGTGGGAACCAAGTGGCTTTCCCAGGCAGGACTGTTCAAATCTCATTTCCATTTATCCCAGGAGCTTTCCTGCTGAGGTTGGGAGGAGTGAAAGATATGCCAATCTCTTTCTTCCCTTCAAGGTTGTACTTGGGCCTGAAGGGGGTGGGCCTTAAGAGAGGAGAGGAAGGAGAGGCAAGCACATGCTCACAAGCAAGTGGTTTATCTATCAAAGGATGGAAGACAGATTCCCACCCTTGCGTCAAGAATGTCATCTGGCTATGTGACTATAAGGCCATGGCTATGGCTTTATGGTCTCATGAAGGAGTATGGGTCAGGGGCACATCTGACTGCTGTGATCAGAGTCAGCCCGCCACTTTGAGATGTCTACAATTTATAAGGAAATTTTCTCTGGTTTTTTTGAATTATCAAAAGACTCAGTTGTGGGCTATCCCACAATGCCCTCAAACATTTATTGGCACTTACAGTCCTGGCTCATTTTTACCCAGAAAAATCCAATCAGTGATGAATCCAGTCTGCTATCTAGAATTTGGCAAACTTGTGCTAAACTACTCTGTTTTGAATTTTTTTTTAAAAAAAGCTCTCAGCAGCCTAGATAGAGAAATTGTTGGCTAGCAGCATAAAAGAAAGGAAACTTGTGGGTGAAATCACAAATCTATCCTCAAGTCTGCTTAGATTGCAAGGTAGCGGTCTTCAACCATGAGGAGACGTGTTCTGCTCAGTTGGTAAACTTTACCCAGAATAAAATGCAACCAGCTACTACTACACTTGAGGTTGAGACATGAGGTGATAGAGAACAGTTCAAGTACAGGTGGCATGTGGAGTTGTGTCTTGTTGGCCCTCCTGGAGCAGCCTGGCTGGGGAGAGAGTTTGGTTGGCAATGCCATGACATCCTGTGGTGTCTTTCTTCTTTCTCCTGTCTTAGGAAGCAGCCACCTGTCTCCCATCTGTCTGGGACTGTCTACTGGAGCAAGTGACATCACAGTGGCCAGAAACTAACTTCCCTTTGTCTTTAGCAGTTATGATGTCATTGCTTCTGGCAGCGAAGCAAGATGTTGGCAGCTGGGATTCCTCTGGGTCCTCCTGAAGTGATAATTGCCTTAGATTTTTTTATAATTATCTTGTTAAATCGCAGCCATATACTTTTTTGATTTTTCCCCCTTTGCAATTCATTTAAATAGTCTGGGAGATTAAATAAAACCACATACACTAAACAAAAACAAGAATGCAACCCAGACACACACACACACACACACACACACACACACACACACACACACACACACACCCCACTTCTATAAAATACTGTAAGAATAATTTGTAAACACAAAAGGATACAGATATGGCA
The DNA here is from genome assembly GCA_004024765.1 of Zapus hudsonius. Classification (NCBI taxonomy): domain Eukaryota; kingdom Metazoa; phylum Chordata; class Mammalia; order Rodentia; family Dipodidae; genus Zapus; species Zapus hudsonius. Next base: position 20,094 of record PVHP010014088.1, on the reverse strand, counting down.
TAATTCAATTGCTTCCATTAAAAAGCCATCATTTCAACATCCTCATATAAATATCTGCATCCCGTTGCATATTTTAAGCAATTGCATAATAAGCCCTCAAGTGAAAAACTGAGTAAAACTCGTTTCCTGACCACAAAAGGAGAAAGGAGTCAGTTACTATATGTGCTCTGAGTTCCATGGAGAACTGGATTATATTCCTCCCATACAGACTCATTGCTCCAGGGGAGAGAATTATGACAACACTTAACCACAGTGACCCATGCAGTGCCTCTCTGTGCCCCTGGCCAGCAGGCAGAGGGAGGAAGAGGAGAGGCCCTGGCTCCTTTCCTTTGGCCTTGGGGTGTCCCAGGCGTGTGGGAAAACCTTATTTCTGCATCATCAGGTACATAAATGAATGCCAGGTGGTGTGAGTGTTCTGTTCACCACCCATGCCTGGCCATTTCAGGCTTCGGAGTTTTGTGGTCCAGCTGGAAGTTGGCCAAGCAGGGGCAGAGGAGGGGGCTGGTTAAGGCCATGGCCTAGGAAGTCAGAGTGTGGATCTGCGTCCTTGCAGGGTCCCTAGTTTGTCTGCCTTCTTAGGGTGCTTGTGGGGATTGAAAGCCCTGGTGTTTGAGAAGTCACTGCAAGGGGACCCCTGAATTTTGAAGGCCATCATTCTGTTGTCTCTTTTGCAGGGTGAGGATGGAAGGGCTTATCGTGACCTGGGGTCAAGGTTAGCCTAGGTCAGACCTTTAGTGAGCTCACCCTCACACCAGCTCCTCCAATCAGAGCTGATGTCACTTGGCCCATCCTTCTAACACCCTCCCCTAAGGTTAGAGTGGCTACCTTTTTAGGGGTGGGCCCACTTCCCATCTCTGTTCTTGGGGGGCTGGAAACAAGTGTTGGGTCACAGGCAGGCAAGATTCTGGGTTAGAGCTGTCTCCCGCCACTGGAGCACCATTCTGCTAGGGTTTCCTCATGAGCCTTTTCTCTGGGAAGGTGTTACCTTTCCCTTGCCAGTATTTGGCACACCTTCCTGCCGCTGTTTGCAGTGCTGTGGCAGAGGTGATGTCCAGCCCTCTGCTCATGCCATCGTTTTCCCTGCCAGGATGGAGTCTCTCCTCAAGTCCATAAGCCTAATAAACCCATTTCTCCACAAGCCACTTTTGTTTGGGTTCTTTCTGCGCAGCAGCTAGAAAGCTGACTGCAACAGAAGGGATGTTAAAGGCTCCTCACCCAACCAATAGCAGACAAGGAAGTCTGTCCCAGCCCCTACCCAGTCTCCCTATAGTCCTGTCATGCTCAACCTGGCCTAGCCTTGGGGCGAGCCTGCCAAGGGGAACCTTCTTCAGGGTCAGAGTGCTCCCTCCAACTATAAACTACACAAGTCCAAGTACAGAAGATGTCTTTCTTTTGATTTATTTTGCTTTCTTTTCTTTCCTTTTCCTCCCATTCTTTCCCTTCATCTCCCTGCTTCCCTTTCTTGCCATTCCAGCCTCCTTCCCTCCTTCTCTCCTTCTCTCTTTTCTTCTCTTCCTTTTCTTGGTAAGGTCTCTATTTGTAGTCCAGGATGACTTTGAACTTTTGAACCTGATGCCTCAGCCTTCACAGTGGCATTCACAGCTAGAAGGCATCCATCTGCTTGGTGCAAAGGGGATTTAAGAGGGAGGCAGAGGACTGGCCCCCGAAAAGAGAGACGAGAAGTTGAGCTGTCCATGCTGGCACACATCTGTACTACCAGTACTTGGAAAAACTGAGGCAGGAGAGTCATGAGCTGGAGGCCAGCCTGGGTTACCTAGATAGTTCAAAGTCAACCCATACATATCATAACCCTTTGTCAGACTCCCCCCACCTACTAAAAAATGAAAGGAACTCAATACTATTGTGCACTTCAGGCAAGGTTAACCTGCTGTGTGACTGGGACATAAGAAAAAAACTCACTCTTGAATTTTTGAAATTTTGCTACATGTGACCATGTTAGCCAAATAATAACTAAATATACACAGTCACAGTTTACACAGGCACATATGCATACATATTTACACATAAATATAATAGCAGATACCTATTATTTGTGCTTACATAGCAACCTAATTTTCTTCTGCGGTCGCTGCTATCTGCCTTTGACACTGACCTTAAGGTTCACCTACCAGTCAGAACTCAGGGCATCCCTGGCTGCAATGACTGCTTCTGGTTGCATATATGACACAATTCAGACCAATGACAGCCCTTTCTGCAACTTTGGTTCTGGCTGTGGAAAAAGTCACTCTTGTGTCTGGTGTTGCTCAGTGGGCTGAACGTCACCCTAGACTGGTCAGCCACTATCTTTGCTGGGAAGAATGGGAGATCCTGTCTTGGAATGAAGCTAATATTGAGAAAAACAAAGGCAGGGAGGAGGGGAAGGAGAAGGAAGGATAGACAGAAACAGGTTGAGCTTTTTTAAAAAAATGTTTTTATTTATTGTTTTTTGTTTGTTTGTTTGTTTTGTTTTTCGAGGTAGGGTCTCGCTCTAGCTCAGGCTGACCTGGAATTCACTCTGTAGTCTCAGGGTGGCCTCGAACTCACGGCAATACTCCTACCTCTGCCTCCCGAGTGCTGGCATTAAAGGCATGCACCACCATGCCTGGCGTTTACCATGTTTTTTTTTTTAAATGTATGTTCAAGTTCATGTGTGTGGGGGTATGCATGTGTGTGAAAGTCAGAAGACAACCTGCAGTTTCATCTATAGGAATGCCATCCACCATCTTCCTCTTTTTGAGACTGGGTCTCTCATTGGCAGGCTAGACTGACTAGACAGTGAGCTCCAGGAATTCTGTCTCGGGGCACACACCACCATGCCCTGCATTTTTACATGGGTCCTGGGGATTGAACTCACGGCCTCATGTTTACAAAGCAAGCATTTAACCCATTAAGCTAGTTCTCCAGCCCCTACAAAGCTTTGTTTCTACCATCCATTTGAGCTGGATTTTTTCCTCTATAGCTAGAGACATCCTGATTGCAAGCAGGTGGGCGTGCAGCTGAGTTAGGATAAAAGCCATCTGCAGAGCAGCTCAAGGCTGGGGCTGCGAGGGAGCCGCAGAGAAAGCCTCTTAGAGGGTCTCAGCAAGTCCCACCTTGTCCTTGAGGTTATGGGAATGGAATACATTCAAGCCTTGGAACTTCGTGCTACTTTGTTTATTTTATTTAATTCAAATATTTATTTGCAAGAGAGAGAGAGAGAGAGAGAGGAGAGAGAATATGGGCCCTTCAGGGCCTCTTGCTATTGCAAATGAACTCCAGATACTTGTGCCAATTTGTGCATCTGGCTTTATGTGGATCTGGGGAATTGAACCCAGGCTTTGCAAGCAAGTGCCATTTGCCCTTGAGCCATCACCCTTACATATTTTATGTATAGCCCAGGCTGGCCTTGAACTCCTAATCCTCCTGCCTTGGCCTCTTTAGCAATTTTCTGCTGGCATGTACTGCCACAACTGGCTCCCAGTACGTCTGAGCCGCTAGCCAGCTGTCTGGTCCGGTCAGAGCAGAGTCCTCATCCATTGACCAAGTCATTTGGTTACCTTCCTTGTCCCTGCATTCTTTGTCTGCCATTTTAGTTGCCTGGTGCAATGCTTGATTTTGAACTATTGAGAACATATTGTTTTCTTGAATTTTGAGAAAGAGGCTACAACAAGAGTTTGACTGGAAAAGACGTGGGCCCAAGCCTCTCTTGGCCATGTGACCTTGGTCAAGTCTTTCACTGGCATCATTTTTAACTTCACCCTTCTCCTCTTAAAAAGAGGATTTTTCACATTTTCCCTGGAATCATTGAGAACAATGACCATGTTTGTCTTTTTTCCAACTCCTCTCTCCTTCCCTTTCTCTCTTCATCTTCCTGTCCTCTGGTTTTCAAAGACAGAGACCATAGTTAATCATATACCTCAGATGTGTCCCCCAGCACCTTCAATGATGCAGGTTGAGACAGACTCTTCTGGTTTGGTTTGTTTTCTTAATTTTCCTCTACATCCCTCACGCCTGCTTCATTCTCTTCCCCCTAGCCCACCTTCAGGTTCAACATCCAGTCTAATAGCCTTTCAAAGATATATGGTGGTTTTGTGGTATACATGTACTTTTAATTTATAAGAATGGTAATTTAGTACAAAGCTATAAATCTTCTTCCTTTTTCACTCATCATGCTGTCTTAAAGATCTGTCCATGTGCTGTATGTAAATCTGTTCTATTGTTTCTGACGGCTACATGGGATTTCATCCCATGGATCACTGAGGTAAAGGCCCATGGGCTTTCTGGGTCATAGGATTTGTACAAACTACATTCCTGAGCACTGCCAGACAATCATCCAGGATGACAGTGTTCTTTTGCCATCCCACCAGCAGCGCACGAGAGTTCCCATGCTCCTATCTGCAGTACTTGGCTTTAGCCAACTTCAGAAACATGGCCAAGGTCTCGTCTGAAGGGAGGCTGTTTCCGTGGGTGTACCTCTGATAACTTACTGGAGTCGACAATCTCTTCATTTTCTTGTCAGTCATTAAAGGTTCCAATCCAGAAATTGTTTGCTTGGATGATTGGACATTTTTACTCCCAATGTTTTGGTTAAAAAAAAAAAAGAATAATAACAACAAAAAACCAACTATGGTTTCCTAATCTGTCTTGATAATAGCAAACATATAGTGTAGAGAATACTTAATGAAGCTGGGTGTGATGGCATGCATCTGTGATCCCTGTACTTGGGAGGTGGAGGCAGGAAGATCATGAGTTCAAAGCCAGCCTGTGTTATATAGAGAGTTAAATGTCAGTCTGGGCTATATGAGAACGTCTCAAAAAAAAAAAAATCCAATCAAACATCCAAACAGAAAACAGACAATGTTTAATGAAGACTGCACACAACAGTAATTTATAACAATCTGTAATTTAGAATTTTGAGGGGTTTTTCTCTTAAAAGTCTGGTTTACTTCTTACTTTCCCAAATATAAAAGAAGCCAAGCAGAATAGTTTTTGCAAATTAGTTCCCCTTCACAAACACATACTTTATTCTGATGTTAGACTTTTTAGAGATAGAGGAGAGAAAGAGATTGAAAGATGAAAAGATGAGAGCTTAAAAAAATATAAAAGGGACCAGCCATGGTGGTGCACGCCTTTAATCCCAGGACTTGGGAGGCAGAGGTAGGAGGATGGCTGTGAGTGTGAGGCCAGCCTCAGACTACATAGTGAAGTCCTGGCCAGCCTGGGCTAGAGCGACCTACCAGAATAAATAAATAAATAGTATAAAAAGGAAAAGAGATTCTGATGAGGAAGAGTGATAGAGCAAGAGAATGAGGAGAAAGGAACAAGAAGGGAACCCAGAAAAAGACAAACTGAACTGCAGATGGCCTCAATTTTACCATGGTCTGAAAGTGAAGCACCTTCAAAAGAACCTCAGATATCGAATCTGGGTCTCTTCCAAGGCTAGTGACATGTGGTGTGATCTTCTCTGGTGACACTGGACAGTGGCAGTGACCACAGCTCTCAGTTATCTCTCAATCACAAGGGGACTGAGCTGTGTTTCTAAACTGGGATATGTGATGTTGCAGTCAGCTTTCTAGTTGCTGCGCAGAAAGAACCCAAACAAAAGTGGCTTGTAGAGGAATGGGTTTATTTGGCTTACGGACTCGAGGGGAGACTCCATCCTGGCAGGGAAAACGATGGCATGAGCAGAGGGCTGGACATCACCTCTGCCACAGCACTGCAAACAGCGGCAGGAAGGTGTGCCAAATACTAGCAAGGGGTAGCTGGCTTATAACCCCCATAAGCCCACCCCCCAACAACACAGCTTCATCGAGGTTGTAAAACCCAAACTGCCATCAGCTGAGGATCGATCTATCAGAACACATTCAATTGTTTGTGGGGGACACCTGTATCAAACCATGACATGTGACAAGCTAGGCAGATTCAACACTTTGTGCACTTAGGATACTTTCAATGTGTGAAGGGTTTATCAGAATGTAACCTTGTGGCAAGTCAAAGCTCTTCTGTAGAGGCTTGAACCAGGCAGCTAGAGGGAGAAATCCAGAAAGTCTTGTGCCTGTTTTTTTCCTCTCTCTCTCCTTTAAAACTTTTTATTTTATTTTATATATATTATAACAGTTTATACTCTTTTGTCTCCTCGCACCAGTTCCCCTTACCCTGGGGACCCTCCTAAGTAGGGTTATGGTATTCACTGTGGGGTCATGAAGGCCTCAGTCAGTCCCTGTAGGGTATCTAGGAAAGGGGGAGGGGAGGGACCTTGCCTCAAGGTATTCCTACCCACTCTATGGCTCTCACAATCATTCTGCTCCCTCTTCCACAATGTTCCCTAAATCATGGCAGGCCTCTTGGAGGTCTGGTTTAGTGCTGAGTTCTCCATAGCCTGTGGATTTCTGCTTTGGTAGGTTTTGATTGATCACCGTAACTGTCACCATTACCCTGGAACTGGTTGTCAGGCTAGCAGTAAGAGCAGCATCCATGTGCCCAGCATGGTGGTGCACGTCTTTAATCCCAGCACTTGGGAGGAAGAGTGCACTGTGAGTTCAAGGCCATCCATGACTCCATCATGAATTCCAAGTCAGCCTGGGCTAGAGCAAGACCTTACCTCGAAAAAACAAACAACAAACAAACAACAAACAAACAAACAAAAGAACAGCATTCCTGTTGCCACTTCCTCTGAAATTTCTCCTGGGCCCTAGCCAATGTGGTAGAGGTGGCACATCTTTTAGTCTTGAGCCTGTTTTGAACCCCTGTGCCTCATAATCTATGTCACTGTCTCCTCAGGCTTCTGTGCCATCTAGATCTTACTCGATGCTCTCTGGTTTGATGACCCTGGAAGAGTTCATGTCTAGCCCAGTAGCTGGTGTGGGTTGAATTGTATATCCACACAACCTTTGGGGTTCTCTCTCCTCTTCCTTATCCCTTCTGCCTCCTGTGGAGGTCCCACTCAGCTAGTGTGTGTCACTTCCATGGTTGGAAGGAACTTGTGCCCCAGTCAAACTGTGAGCTGCCCGAGGGCACGATACACTTCTTGGTGTGCCATGTCTGTTTTCCCAGGGGCCCATGCCTTCACACCAGTCACTAAAGATATACTGAGTAGATGAAGGAATGGACCTTTTCAGCACACATCACACCGATGGCTTGCTGTCAACCTCCCCTCTCACTTTTCAGGGATATTTCCTATGAAATAGCATGTCAGAAGGCCAGCCAGCCTTTTAGCTAAGGACAAAGGATTGAGCTGTCTCCTGAAATTGAGTCTCTGCCTTGCTGATAGGCAGGGAAATGCTGGAGCCCAGGTTTAATATGGGTGCATTTCAAACCTTGCAAATGGCTCAAGCAGTGCCCATTCCATCAGAGCATTGGTGGTGGAGTTAACATCATAGACACTTCTGCCAGGGGAAATAAGGACACTTGATCCTGTTCATAAGGTGTGCTCAAGATGCCTGTCAGGGCCATCTCGAGCTGTTTGAAACCTGTCCCAAAGATAAAAGCCCTGGAAGGCTTCTCTGGTGTTTGTTGAACAACATAGAGGAGAGCTTTCTTTGTGTTTCTTTCGAATCATGGGATCCCACTGCACAATCAAACCTTCTAGAAACTGTGGGCTTGTTGCGGTGTGGGGATGAGATTAGTGGACTAAATAGAATTCATAGTGGTTGCCATTGGGTTTATCATCAAATCCCTTCCTAACATGAGTCCACTGATACAGTATGAATATCAGATTGGCCTCACATTAATGTGCACTAGATAATAGCTGAGACACGAAACATTAGATAATGCCATATGCTCTCTCCCATTACTTAAGACCTGAGTGGACAAGCAAGGAAAGAAAGGCTCTGGGGGTTTGGTTCTCATTGCCCTGCAGAAGGCAAGCAAAGTATGGAACTTGGACAGCTTTTTTTGGGAGACAGTAAGAGGAGAATCTGAAGCTGTCATTTGTAGAGGTGTTGATATTCTCTTTCTCTCTCTCTCTCTCTCTCTCTCTCTCTCTCTCTCTCTCTCTCTCTCTCTCTCTCTCTCTCTCTCTCTCTCTCTCTCTCTCTCTCTCTCTCTCT
>PVHP010014088.1:0-11967 GCA_004024765.1 Zapus hudsonius | reverse complement strand
CTGGATAATATAGAAAAGAGGTTTAGTTAGGTCATAATTAACTAAACCTACTGTTTAGCTTCTGGTAAGGGCCTCATGGGGGAAGGGGTCATAGTGGGAGTCTTTTGTGTACAAGTGAGTCAGGAAGCCTGAGATCAAGGAAGGATCACATTCACTCGCTCTCCTGGGAGCTAAGTGGGGTTCTATTTCAGGGGTGGCTCCTCCAGTGGCCTAACCACCTCTCATTAGGTCTTACCTTTTAAAGGTTTTAACACTTCCCATTATTGTCCCAATGAGTATAAAGCTGCCAACACATCAACCAAACCATAGCACCAGTCAACCCACAGGGACAGGATTTGTGCCTTAGGAGGAGTTGGATGAAGGGTGGGTCCTACAGGAAAGAGCCTGTGTCCCCATCAGCTGCTGGTGCAGAGGAGGTTTTGTCCTATCCTCATACCATGGGCAGGGGTGAGTTCATCTAGGTGGTTCTTTTTGCTCTCCAAACACAATCATGTAGGAGGGGAGACCTCACTTCAGAGGGTCACAGGGACACCAACAGAAGGCGAGAAAGGCAGTAGAGCATTGGTTTCAAAATGGCTACAGTTGTCCATTGGCAGCCTGCTTGCAGGAGATGATGTGGCTGGGTCCAGAAGGAGACATTTGGGTGGGTGACAAAAGCAGTGTGACAGGGAACACTGTAGTGGGCAAGAACTTGACAGGCTTCAAAAGTGTGCTCTGGCACCCACAATAATGTCGGCCGCTGGGGCTGGTTGACACCCTAGATTCTGGAGCCCACACCAGATTCTAGAGCCCAAACCAGTTTCCAATGACTGCAGCAAAGCCTCACCTACCCCAAGACTTGTCACAAAGTGACTTGATCTGCCCTTCCATCAACAATTGGAGTCTAGCCGGGCATGGTGGCACACACCTTTAATCCCAGCACTGGGGAGGAGGAGGTTGGAGGATCAACGTGAGTTTGAGACCAACCTGAGACTGCATAGTAAATTCCAGGTAAGCCTGGGCTAGAAAAACCAGTCACTCTACCTCGAAAAAACAAAATAAATAAAAATTTAAAAAATCAGCACTGGAGTCTAATTGAGGGTGTTTGGCTCAGTGGTGGTGCAAGGCACTGGGTTCCATCCTCAGCACCACAAATCAAAACAAAAGGTAGGGCTGGGGAGATGGGTCATTGTATAAAGTGCTTGCTATGCAAGTGTACTGAGTTTAGATCCCTAGAACCCACTAAAAAGCCAGGCACTGTAGTGCTAGCTTCTGTAATCCTAGCTTGTCTACAGAGAGAAGGGAGGTGAAGACAGGAGAGTTTCTTGGAAGCTGTGGTGCTTTCAATCAGATGTCCCCCATAAACTCACATGCTTGGAATGTTTGGTTCCCAGCTGATGGCAATTTGGGAGGTGGAGCCTTGCTGGTGGAGGTGTGTTGCTGCGGCCCTTGAGGTTTATTAGTCCCTAGCTTGACAGTGTTAGTTGGGCTCATTCTTCTGCTGCTGTTTTCCGCATGCTGTGGCAGAGGTGATGTCCAGCTTTTGCTCTTGTCATACTTTCAACTGCCATCATGGAATTTCCCCTTGAGATGATAAGCCTAAATAAAACTTTCCTCTTGGGAAGCTGCTATTGGTTGGGTGCTTTGTCCCACCGTGAGAAGGTAACAACAACAGAAGCCCATGGGCCAGCTAGCTTAGCAAACACAGTAGTGAACAGCAACGAGACACCCTGCCTCAAAGAAGGTGGAAGGTGAGGACTGACCCCTGAAGTGGTCCTCTCACCTCCACATTAGGGCTACAGCACATGTGCACGCCCACTCACACACACAAACATGCACATGAATACACATACATCATCTATACACACATGCCAAAACCAAACACCAACAAATAAACAAAAGCCAGAGACATACAAAATAAAGAATAAAAAAGAGGTAGAATTGGACTGGGGAGATGGCTCAGCAGTTAAGACATTTGCAAAGCCTAATGGCCTGGGTTTAATTCCCCAGTACCCACATAAAGCCAAACACACAAGGTGGTCCATGTGTCTAGAGTTCCTTTGCAGGTAGGAGCCCTTGTGTGCCCATACTCCTTCTCTCCCTCATAAATAAATAAATAAATTAATTAATTAATTAAATAAATAAATAAATAAAATAAAAAAGAGGTGGAATCTATTCCCCTTCCCCTTGACTCTGGGTGGGCTTGTGACTTGCTTTTATTAAAGGTCATGTTGGAAACCATACTCCGCAGCTTCTAAGAACAAACCTTAAGAGACTTGGCAGCTAGAGAAGGAAGATAAAATGCTTACTTGAAAGCAAGATGACCTGAATTTTATCCTCAGAACCCACATTTAAAAAAAAAGCTTTTTCAAAGGCTTAGACTGTCTCCCCTTCTATTCACAGTCCCTCTTGCCAGATGACACCCAGTACTTGCTCAATATGTTAAAGTATGCATGTGAGGATTTCGAGCTTTTGAACCGCTTATGGCTTAGCTTCCTGCTTAAGGCATCCCCTCCCCCATCCCTTACCCCTCTCTAACAAGCTCTCACTTTTCCTGACTGGTCTTCGTAGAGTTTATGGTTAGCCTGGTTAAGGACTGCATATGAGGGAGGATATGCGGTGTTTGACTCTCTGTTCTTTTGAGAGTTTGCTTAGTAAGATCTTCTCAAAGTCAAACTATTTTTCTCTAAGTTTCGGTATGTCATTTTTCCTTTCAGCTGAGTAAAACTCCATCGTGTAAATATACCACAGTTTTGTTATCCATTCCTCCATGGATGGGCATTTGGGTTGATTCCAATTCTTAGCTATTATGAATTGGACGGCTATAAACATAGTTGCACAAATGTCTCTCTCCTGAGATGTGACATCTTGTGGGTAGATGCCTAGCAGAGGGATAGCTGGGTCTATTGGTAGCTCTATGTCCATTCTGTTCAGGAGTCTCCACAGTGCTTTCCATAGAGGTTGAACAAGCTTGCAATTCCACCAGCAGTGAATGAGGGTTCCTCCCCCCCATCCTCCCCAGCACCTGTTGTTGGTTTTCTTTATGATTGCCATTCTGACTGGAGTAAGGTGGAATCTCATTGTGGTTTTGATTTGCATTTCCCCGATGCTTAAGGATGCTGAACACTTTCTCAAGTGAGTAAAGGCCATTTGTGTTTCCTCCTCTGTGAATTCTCTGTTGAGATCAGTGCCTCATTTTGTTAGAGGGCAGTTTGAGTTTTTGCTATTAATTTTTTTGAGTTCTCTGTAAGTTCTGGAGATTAGGCCTTTGTCTGAGTTATAGCTGGCAAAAATCATCTCCCAGTTTGATGAGGGTCTATTGGATCTGAGTATGGTATTTTTGTCTATACAGAAGCTTTTGAGCCTGATCAGGTCCCACCGGTTAAGTGAGTGATGCAATTCCTGGGCTGCTGGAGATTTGCTCAGGAAGTTTTTCCCTACTCCTAACTCATGTAGGCTTCAGTCTGGCAACTCCTAGTTCTGGTCACCAGCTCCTTCCTTCACTGAGTTGCTGACCAAAGTAACTCATGAGGTCCCAAAAACGAGACAGGATTCTGTCAAAGCTCTTGAATACCCATCCCAGGCTTGAGGCAAGATCCTGCTGCTGAAGAAACCACAGAAAGCCATCTATCAGCATCAAGAGACCCTGCGAGGTCCAGAACGGTAACCATCCCCCAAATGGTAGTTAGTGCAGTGCTGGAAGGCAATGCATAAACTGCTAGGGGAAGCTGGTCAAGGACAGCTGGAGTAAACAGAGACCACTGGCATGAAATGAAGTCTGCCACCAGGAGTAGGCTGAACACACTGCCTACTGGGCAAGAACAGTGAACCATGAAATGGGCAATTGTGCCATATCCTGGGGGAGGCAATCAACAGCTTTTAATTCTGCCAAGTAACCCACTCAGTTATGGGAGCCCATAACAGGAACCAGGGACTCAGGGTGAAATACACTAGGAACCAAAATCTTAGGCCTCCAAAGAGAAATGTACTACATGAGTGATTTACAAAGAGGCTACTAACATTAGAATCTAGCTAATTCAGAAATGTATATCTTAGTTAACCTATACTGATCTCAGTCTCCAATGGAGATTCTGTTTGTGTCTTTCAGAAGGCAGAGAGAGAACTATGGATCCTCCAACCTTAACAACAATCTGCAGGCTGATAAGCCAACATCTGGACAAGAGATGAGCCACCCCAGATCTTCCATGAAGGATCCATATAGAACCCCGCAGAGAGTGGTGGGATAAACATGAGACCTATACCACAGCCATTCAGTCAACACAGGATAAGCCAGACAGTCAGACACCAGCGATTTTCAACACAACCTAAAGCAGAAGAACAGAGACCTCTTAGACCTCAACAATAAAGCAGCGTTTAGACTCACCCACCATGATTCAGGGAACTGAGCGGAAGAGGGGGCAGAAAGATTGTAAGAGCCATGGTGGGGAGAACTCCCTGAGACATGCCCCCCCAGTAACAACATACAAAGGGGGGGTGTGGAACCGGGTTGACTCCTAGGCTATCCATAACCCCCTATCCCATGGACTGATCCAGACTACCCACGGAGGAGGATATCCAGCTGATTGGGGACAGGGAGTGGGGAAATGGGGATATCAACGCATTATGGATAATAATAATAATAATAATAAAATTTTTAAAAAGGAAAAAAAAAGCTGCTGGGCATGGTGGTGCATGCCTTTAGTCCCAGAACTCGGGAGGCAGAGGTAGAAGAATTGCTGTGAGTTCAAGGCCACCCTGAGACTACACAGTGAATTCCAGGTCAGCCTGGGCTAGAGCGAGACCCTACCTCGAAAAAGAGTGGTGAACAGAGTTCTTGAGGCATGACACCTGAGGTTGTTCTCTGGCCTCCACATGCACTTGCAGGCTGAATTCCCCTCTCTCTGGAACCCCCAAGAGCACCATGCTGGGAGTAATCCCAGTCTTGGCATCCAGAAGGTGACAGCCCATGTTGAGAAAAACTGTGGCAGTGCAAATGACATTCAGCACCTAAATGCAGACATGTGAGCGAGTTGGTTTTGGAGTGGACCTGTAGGGTGGGGGGGAGGACAGAGTTGAGAATTAGAATTGAGATCATACCCAGCAAAAATTCCAATGAACCCCAAAATATAAAGAGTACCCAAATTCTTGTCTACAAAGTTAAAGAATTCAAATCATAGACAACCAGATATTAAGGTATAGTGGGAGACTTCATTTAAGGGAACATGGGGAGTTAAAGAGTTCTCCAGCCATCAGTGTGGGGAGAACACATGGGAGAGGTTTTAGTCAAAATCTATGCAGTTTAACTAAACAGGTACGAAGAAAAATAACAGAGGGCTCCCATCATGAGAAAAAAGGTTCATGTGGGGAGATCTTGAGTCCCCCTCACCCCAGCCTAAGGGGCCTTACCTGGAAAATGAAAGTCCTCCTTCCAGGATGCCATGTGGAAGGAGAGAACTGTACTTTGTTCTAGGGAAGCTTTTAAAACTTCCCCCAGGTAAGTCAGAGAGATAGCTGATTGGTCTATACCTGACCAATCAGTTTTTGCATCTAGGTTTGAGCTCTGGCTAGAGACACCTCCCTCTCAAGGGGAGGGGGTCTATGTAGCTTGCCTGAACTGTCACACAACCACCATGTAACTGCAGATGCATGTGTGAGGCCAGGCTTGATCAGCAGAGAAACCATGGCACAAAAGAACCACAATACACAGTGACAGGTTGCTGTTGGAAGCTTCTGAGGGTGAGATAGGATAGCAGCACCTGCTGGAACAGGGTCTTTAGATGGGCCCAACAGCCAAAATAATGTCCTGAGTTTTTCTGGAAGATTGTCCCTCTTCCATTCTAAGTAGTCCTTTTGAAGTTGACAATAACTGTGACCCCCCCCCCCATTCAATCCCCTTCTAGCCAGTCTCCCCGAGAATTCTCCTTCAGGGTGAGAGTAACTGATTCAGGGATGCCCAGTCCTCAGCTTGCCAAGCTTGTGTCAAGATTACAAAATCCCCTCGTTGACACGTCCAACTTCCAATTAGGACAGAAAAAATCGAGCAGGAACCCCTGAGAACTGACAACAGCGTCAGAGCCTTCAGAAGTAGTCATGCTGAAATGAAATACCCCCATCACCACCACCCCCACCAGACTTCCCAGCTAGTTAGCAAATGCACTCTCCTTTGGCTTAAGTGAGCGGCTGTCTCTCACCTAATAAAAATGGTGGCCACACCATGTTTCCTAGAACAGCTCTTAGCATGTGCAGAAATGGGCACTCCCCCCAGCCTTTTGGCCTGGTCCATGACACTTAGGGTAGATGGCATTTTTCACCTCCAATTCTTACTCCAGTGGTATCACAAGATTATACAATTAGTACAAACTGAGTTTGCAGCCCTCTTAACAGTACAAGCTATTTTCCTGTGCCATTTCTACTGCTCCTTGGCTGAGGGACTTGTTATAAGAAATCTTCAGAAGTGAGGCGTTAACTACTCTCCTGCAGTTTGTAGTGGCTTCTTGCTGGCTGTAGACCAGGCTGACCTCCCCTCCTCTCCTTTCGCCCCTTTCCCCTCTCCCTGCTCTTCCTCTTCTTCCTCCCCTCCTCCTCTTCCTCTTGTGAGAAGAATATGGTCAGCGGCTCATCCTAGAAGACATAAATATGTGGAACAGACCTGAACCAACATGTAGTCCAGAGTCCAGTTCAGTTGCGGTACTGTGAGACCTGAGACTGGTTTGTTACACAGTAAGGCAGGTAGAAACCTCCCCAATCCAAGGGATGCAACAGGGGTGCCAACGATGGCAGATTTCGGTTTGACCTTCTCTTCAGAGCTATGGATTCTCCTGATCCTTGGTACCATTTCTAACCTTGGTTACAGTGTATTTTAAAAAGGTGCCCAGTAGCAGCTAGAATGGATATTTGTCACTGAACTTAAAATTTGGTGACTTGGTGTCCAAATCTTTTGCAAAATTATTTGACCCTTCCTACACGAGTTTCTTTATTTATAAATGAATTAGCTTTACTTCATAGGACTATAGTGAGGAATATTGATAATTAACATAATACATGCACACATCTTACTATGTGTCAAGTACTCAACACATCGGAACTCCTTTGACTTTGGCAAATACGCTCTGAAGTAGATAATCTTCTTATAGTTCTAGCGTATCGATTAGAGGCACAGAGAGGGAGAAGAAGTTGAGCAAAGCTGTACAGTGCTGAATGGCAGATTTGAGATGCTGGAGTCCAGCAGCGTGGCAGTTTCCGAGTCTGCTCTCAGATTCTATATGTAAAAAGTTCCTCAACTAGCGGTAATAAATTTATCAGAAACAAGACACACATGATGGTCACTAAAGGCTATTTTCAAATATCCCAATGTAATATCACAAAGATTTAATCAAGTCATATCTGTGTGATGAAAAACATGGGTTTGAAAAATGGTGCCTGTGATGTAGCGGGCTGCCATAATGACGGAGTCGAGTCTCCCGCACAGCAGATCTGATTGTCTTGAGAAATCATCACTCATTAAGGCATTGGGAGAAAAATGAATTGACCCCAGAGGCCACATGGAGAGGCAGCTCCTGGGCGAGCTGCTGCACAACAGAGCAGGCAGCTGGGGAAGCCAGAGAGAATTATAGTTAACATGACGCACAAACACCGTCTCAAAGGCAGGTCTTGCAGGAAAATAGAAATTTGATCATTGGTGACTCAGAAATCCAGTGTCCTTAGAATCCCCATCCACAGCCCTTTTAACTCCACAGAGCTGCTGCTGATGACATAGTCTTTAAAGAATGCCACCAGAATGGGTGACATGGCCAAGATGATACAGCTGAGATAGGACTGAGACCAGAGGGTGGTGACTTTCATCCAGGTGACTACAGTGTTAGTTTCTGCAAAGATGGCTCCAGGGTTACCTCAGTCACAGACATCTAACAAAGTCCCTTGGCTATCTGCCCACCCAAGCCTGGCGTTCCAGGTACTTGTAATTGGCCTTCTTATGAGGGCGCCTGAGTTTTCCAGAGACAGTCTTTTACAAGGCATCAGGCAGGAAACAAGTATGGCCCTCCTCCTTTGAATAAATGCCGAAATGTTCACTTGGACAATAGCCAGACTGGGCCCAAGGTTGCCCAGCAGCCCCATGAGCTGGCAAACAAGGCATTCAATCCTTGGTCCAAATTTCCCCGGGTGGCAGGTCCTGCTGCTGAGCCAAGCCTAGAGAAATGCCTTTGCAAAGTGCAGGCTGTACTCTAGACTGCCTGATCACCACCTCTGGCTGGTACTTTGTGGGTGTTTTACAAAGACCTCTCTCTCTGGGGGGCTGCACCCCCTACCCCACCCCACCCCCACTCCATGCAGGTTATAAAGCTCTCCCTCTTTGCAATCCAGCCAAGGCTAGGGAATCTGACCACCATGTATTCATGGAAAGACAGCTTCCAGACCCCTCCCTGCAAAGGAGCACAGAGAGCCAGGAACAGAGGTTGGGCAGATCATTTGTCAGTCAGCAACCACAAATGGAGCATGTGCTGGGAATTCCCTCCCAGAGTGCACCCTTGTCAGGGTGGATAACCTATAACCATCATTGCAGGGCTGGAGAGATGGCTCAGCGATTAAGGCACTTGCCTTCAGTGCCTAAGGCCCCGGGTTCAATTCCCCAGGACCCACATAAGCCAGACCCACAAGGTGGTGGCCCTGGTGGGCGTTCTCTGTCTCTCTGTCTCTGTCTCTCATCTCTGCTTGAAAATGAATAAATATAACCATCATTGCAGCCCTCCTTTTCACTCCGTGCATTTTTTCCAGCTACTACCTTAGGCTTTTTAAGGTTGGCTGCCCTCAGGCCACCTAGCCTGTCCAGAGAGCCAGAGGCACCTCTTAGTGTCTGACACCCTTCTCTTCCCCCAAAGCCAGAGACCGAGTTAAACAATGCTTGCTTCTGAAAGCCTGCTTGCTTGCTGTGGAGTTCACTTTTCTGACCCCTGAAGCTCCTCTCTGCTGGGACTCCGCCTGAAGCCACACCTCAGTTTTTGCTTCGGAAGACCCATCTAAAAGCAGACACAGTCCTAGATTCTGGGGACGCAGCACTGGCTGAGATTACCAGTCCAGACAGCAGACTTCAAGGTGAGGTGTGGTGATCTGTTGAGGTGAGGAAAGATCAAGTTTTTTTTTTTTTTTTTTTTTTAAAGCAGGTCTCAAGTAGCCCAGGCTGGCTTCAGATTCCATATGCAGCTGAAGATGACATTGAACTTCCTGTTTCCCTGCCTCCAACTCTCCCCAGTGACGGGATTATAGGTGTGTACCACTCATTATGCCTGGTTTATGCAATGCTGGGGGTGGAAACCAAGCAATCTTTCAGTTGAACTCCATCCCAAACCCTGAGAAGAACATTTCCATATGACCACTGGAAGCTATGTTTCTTTCTCTCCTCCTGAAATGTTTTCTATTTTTATGCATGTTTCATAGTGAAGATATTAATACCATGATATATATATATATAAATATAAATATATATATAAATGAAAGGCAATAAATGAATAAAATTATGAGGTGACTGCTCCTAGGTTTATCAATAGGGAAATAAAATCAACAAGTTTGGACAGGGTCTGGGCTCCATCCTCAGCACCACAAATAATAATAATAATAATAATAATAATAATAATAATAATAATAATAAAATAAAATAACAAGTTGGGACACAAGAGGTGGCCAAACTTGGAGTAGAGGCTGAGCATATCCTTAGTGGAACTAGGGACCCCCACCCTGGAATGTACTGAAGACTGTAATTAAGCCACCTCCAGGGTCTTTTCCCTTCAAAACAAGCCCTACCTCTGTCGCTTTTCCTACCAGCTTTATCTGCCCACACCAGCTTTATCTTTCTGCCCCTTCATCATTTCTGTCGCTGTTCTTTGGACCCTGTCCAAGTTCCACAGGCCCAATATTCCTATAATTGCAGGGTAAGTATTTTTGTGCAGAACACAAGCCTGACCTCCTTTGTTATTTTGTTTGAGCTGGATTCTCCGTGGACAGAGGGAGAGGCATGAAATGAGTAAATATTTAATTCACGAGAAGTGTGAGCCTTCCAAATGTTTTCCCATTTGCTCTGCATCCTCAAGCTGCTTCTGTAGGGCTCTGGGTTGTGCCCTGCAATGAAGGGCTGGCCTGCTTCCAGCCCCCCAGGAACCCCAAGCTCCTCTCAGCAGTACCTTGAACAGGGCTTGGAGCGCTGGGGCCAACGGGAGCCCAGGAAATGACTGCATAGCAAATTGAAATCAATGAACAGAAGTAAGTGGCTATGCAGCCATCAGCAGCTCCTGAAAATTCCAATTGCTGCTGGAGGCTCAGGGCCTGGGAGACTCCTCTCCTGGGGGATGGCAGGATCTGGGGTCCAGGCCTGAGGTGAGCATGGGGAGCAGGGGAAGGGGGGAGTGAGGGCAGGTGATAGATAAAGCATCGTGAAGCAGGTGCCAGTATTTAGAGCCCAGAGGCAGGAGCCAGATGGCTGGGAGTGAAGTTGCTGGTATCAGAGAGGTGAGAAGAGGGGTCAGAAAGATTCTGGAAGGGATCTGGTGTTTGGGAAAGCCTGCTCTGTCCCCCATCTGCCCAGCCACAGGTAGTCGTGGTTAACTGGTTGTGCTCAGTGCATGAGGTTTGCAGCCACCCCACCCTCTTTGGGGGGGGGGCTGCAATGGGTTCTGTCATTTTAGTTGTACCATATCCACACCGATATAAAAATAGAGGTTAATGAGAACGAGAAAAGACATATAATCAAAGGTATGAATACTGTTGGAATTTAAAGACTGCATTAACATTCCATTATACAATAAGGTCCTAGATGACAGAGAACTTGTTTTTAAACGCACGTTCTGTTAGTTACTAGCTGGTAGAGGAAGCTACGTGAGGATTATTAAGTAATAGCAGCAATACTGCAGATATTTGAATATTTGTGGTGCTTAAAACAATTCAAGAACTTTAGATCAAGTCCTTGTTCAATAGGGTCATCACCAAGAAAAATACTTCTTGGGTACAGGACTATAGCTCAATAAACTGAGAACTGCATATTTTATTTACACATTCACCCTGTTCATCTATCTATCATTTGACCATCTACCTATCCATTCCTCCACCCACCCACCCTTCCATGTAACATGGACGAGACACAGAGATGTAAAGAAAAGCATCCAAGAAGATCGAAAGGTTGTGAAACATCTTGAAATTATGCCTTCAATCTAAACCTAAGTGAATTTTGGTCACACACAAGGATTACATGCTTAAACCTAAAGCAGTGCTGTTCAGAACTCCGGTGGATGAGAGAAGAAAAGCTCAGAGGAGATTCAACTCCAGACAAAAGAACCACCTGGGTGCCATGATTTTATCCCCTGAACTTCTGTCTTTTTCCCAGAAATGCTACTGATTCTCTTGACTGGGCCTGGACCCTGGGAACTAACTTCCTATTCCTCTTTCTCTTTAGCCTTTTATGGATACAGCCTTTCTCTTTCCCCTTTGGGAAAGTGGGCAGGCCACCCAAAAACCATGGACAAAAGGAAATCTTAGGCTTCCGGTTCAAGATGGCTGACTAGCAGACACGCCACGTCCCTCGGGAAACAAGGGTCAGGGTTTTCAGCAGGGATCCAGGTCGTGGACATAAGCTGCAGTCACGCTCTGAGCTGCAGATACCTCCCAGCACAGGATTCTCACCAGTGGAAGCTTCCATCGAGGACCCTGCTCGCCAGAGGCAGTGAGTTGTCACGAAACGGCAAGCCCGGCCAGAGCAGCCTCAGCCTGCCGGCTGACAGAGGCTTTTCCTCAGCCTCTGCCGGCTTCCCTCGGGTTCCCTCCCTCTGCGTGTTCCGCGTATCTATCCTGTCCCTCCCAGGCCCTTGAGTGTCTCTCATATTCAACTCTTTTTTTCTTCTTTTCTTTTTCGCTTGTTCCTATGTAACCCCTCCCCCATCCTCCTGGTCTCCAGCATATGTCCTGCCCCTCCAGGTCCTTGCTAATCCATATCCTTGCTTAATTTTT
>PVHP010014087.1:0-40035 GCA_004024765.1 Zapus hudsonius | reverse complement strand
CACTTGTACTTTACAGCAACTACGGAGGATGCTCTAAGCCTTCTCTTCTCTTTGAGACCAGCATGAGCACTAGTCCCATTCAAGAAGGATGCCCTGAGCCACACTCACACCAGTATGGTCCAGCTTCCAACCTCTCTATCCATTCCCAAGCTGTGGGGCCAACCAGATGTGCTGCAGCGCTTCAGGACTTTTGTCTGTCGGGTGCACTGAGAGTCCTGTAGCAGCTTCTCATTTCTGGAGGGCATCCTGATAAACCAGACCTTCTAGTTGAGGCTGTATCCCTCACTACAGCTGGTGACAACTGTCATCAGAATGGTGGCTACAAGCTGATGTGGGATGCTTCCCATTGTTCATAGCAATAGAAGCTCTTAAAAAATTTGTCTATTCACCCCTTGATGGTAGGGGTGACCCTGTAGCTATATAGCTATGTTAAACACAAAGAGTTAAAATCTAGCAAAGTAAGTTAAGAAAATTTCCCTGTCTTCAAAATTGATAACAAACCACTTACATAAGGTCCAAGACATAAATTTATACCATATCTTTGAAAATGAAATGATTCAGAAAGAAGAAAGAAAAAAGAGGAAGGACTGAACAAACGAATGAATGAATGAATGAATGAATGAAAAAATGAAGGGAAGGAGGGAGAGTGATATTATTCAGGACACAATGATAGGAAATTTCCTACAAAAACAATCACTGGAACCAAGAAGCCCAAATTTCTTCTGCAGAAGACTTCATTGCCTAGATCCCATTTCTGGTTTCTCAAACTCCTCCTGGACACTGCATCTGGTCTTCTCATGTCGTTCTCTCCTCTGCAGGTGCAGTGGGCCATAGCTGGAGGGAAAACGAAGAGAGAAGCAGCAGGAACCGGGAGCCAGGAGCCAGAGCCAAGCTGTCCGCTGTCCGCTATCTCAGGGCTGGGGCCCACAGAGCTGGGGGGAAGGCGCAGGGGGATCCGTGGGGCACAGAGGCAGCAGATGCATATTGTATATCCACGTGGTTCTTTATTCAATTGGGGGACTTACACTTTATAGGAAAAAGGGGGTGGGGCATGGGGAATCTGGAAGAGAAAGGGAGATTGGTTGATGGGGGTGGGGAGTTGGCAGCCTGCACTGGGATAGGTAGGTGGGATAGGTGGGTGGGGACAACCTGGGAACACCTCATTTGGGGGCCATGAGTGGCCGGGAAATACGTGATGCTAGCCACGGTCCTGTCCGTGGGGATGGGCCCAAGGAAGTTTTTCTGATACCCAATGCCAGTCCTGCTGAGATGGGAATGCTGGTTTCTGTGGCCAGCCCATGGGGGTGGGAGTCAGGGTGGGTGGAGCTGGGAAATGCCTACCGAGTTACTGGGATTTCACCTTACACACCGTTAACCCTTAGCTCTCCATGCCCTCAGTAGCAGAGCCAATAGTGTCCAACATTCTCACTCCCTCTTCCTGGTGTAGCTGGAAACAGGCTTTGTGAAAGCTTTTATTCCTTTGATGGTGAAAGCCCTGCTCTCACAACCTGTCCAGAACTCCCAGCTTTTCCTGTGGTCCTCTGGGTCGATGATTCTCCTTCCACACTCAATGTAGAAGAAACACAGATCCAGGAGCCAAAGTGGTGACAACTCAACAACAGAGCTTTGACATCAGTTTTCCTATCCTTTACTCCTGCTCCTCCTTGGGATTGCTTTCTGGAATGATCTACCCACACAAAAGCCTGGCTCTCAAGAGCAAAACCTCAGACTCATCCACTTCATTGTAATCACTCCCGTAATGTGCATATGTTCCTCCAACATGAATCACCTATCAGTTATGCATACCTCAGTGCATCCTAGAGCTCTCCTTGTGTGCACATAGTTATAAAGTTGATCACATGGATATAATAACACACATAGTCACCCCATGAGTTTCTGCTAGACACTGTGGGTTAATCACCAGGGTCAACATGATATAGCCCATGGCATACCTTACTAGCATCCAAAATACTGTTTAAAACTTACCAGAAAGTTCATGTGGTTGGGCCATTGGTCATCTGCAGAATGTAGCCGTATAAGTGGTTCTATTCACTATAGACACCACTCAATACAGTCACTTGAATGAAGGTAAGAAACACATTTTTCTAACATGAATATTATGAAAAAGACATTATACTTTCTAAGTTAACTGACTTTATGAAGACATATTTATTTATCTTCTATCAACCTACCACATGTCTTTGAAATTCATATAAGAATCACTAGCTGCTGTGTATAAATATTCAGAAATTTTTATCATTCCTAGGGTTCTGTGTTTTAGAGAAAACATTCACAGTTATGGCATAGTGTAATTAAAATGACTGAAGCCAAGCTGCCAAAATACTCACATTTCTTTAAGTTGTAAGAGCATTCACGATGCATAGGAAATTAGAGAAGTGTTTGTTTTAAATGAATAGGCAAGTCAGAAGTTACACACTGTCACACATACCTACACATACATGATCAATTAAACCAGCAGCATTTGCAAGTGGCAATTTTCCATAATCCCAAAGGAAGAGAGAGATGATTAAAGTGTTTTTCTTGGACAGGCTTCATTGCTCTTTAAAAGGAGAAAATTCTAGTTAACATCTGGTCATGATACATTATTGAAATACATTCCAGACATTGCTTCTTTTGGTCAAACAGCTGGGATCCTCCTTTTTTTCCCTTTTTCTCTTCCTCCTCGTCAACTTTCTCTAGTTGTGGAAAAAAGTAAGCATGAATAGCAAATTAACATACCCTCTTTCAATTTTTTTGTTTCAGGTATGCAATATATTGCTTCATGTATGTTGTTCTAGTAAGGTGACAGAAATGCACAGCTGATAAGCAGGGCATTAAACAGTATAAGCGACAAACTTACATGTATTTTATATTTATTTCATATATATCTCCTACATATGTATTATATTTCTCCCATATCCTATACACATGCAGATAAAAGGGATATATACTATTGCAGACAGGGTTGTACTGTGTAGCTCAGGCTAGCCTGGTACTCACTCTGTAGCTCAGGCTGGCCTCCAACTTACTATCCTCCTGCCTTTGCCTCCCAAGTGCTGAAATTATAGGTATGTGCCACCATTTCTGGCATAATATATAAAGTTTTGAGTTGTTATAGTATTCTGCATCAGTTAGGTTCTAGACTGGAAAATGGAACCATGAACAAGTATTTCAGGCCAAGCATATTTTATATAAGGAATTATTTTCACTGGACTTTGAAGGCTAACAGAACAGAAAGACAATGCTGAAGTAGTCACTCCCATTATTCAGGAGAAATGGAGCTGACCAAGTATCTGTCTAGATAATTATATGGAAAGAAATTTATTGCCAGGTATGGTGGTGCACACCTGTAATCCTAGCACTTGGGAGATGGACACAGGAGAATAAGGAGTTTGAGAACATCCTCAGCTTTATGGTAAGTTTGAAGCCAGCCTTGACTACATGATACATTATCTCAAAAAGTAAAATTAACAAAAGATCAGCAGCAGAAAGAAAGAGATTTATTATGAGGAATTAGATTATTCCAGTATATAATATATGCAAGACTGTAGTTTCATAATCAGGGGGATCTATGTCTGAGGGCAGAGAAAATGGATGACCTCAGATCAAAGAAGAGGGAATGTGTTTGAATTGATGTCTTCCAGTAGATTCAAGAGTTTATCAAAGTCTTTCTCCAGCTGCCTGGCTGGAGGGCATGTCACCTTGGCCGGATCCTAGGGTCCAACCCTCAGTTGTTTCTAAAAATCCAGTTATACATGTGCAAAGAGCAGTCTGAGCTCAAGCCTGGAGTTCCTGCATTGTTTGCTAGTTGGAGTTTGAGTGTGCTTGCTTGAGATGCTGGTAATGGGTTTCTCTCTCTGCTTCTGGTTCCATTCAGCTCCTGCAGAGCTTGGAGAATGCTTCTCTACATTGGCGAGGGTGAATCTTCTTTACCTACTCTACTGAACCAACTGCTAATCTCTTCTAGAAACACCTTCCTGTGTGTATCCAGGGATTTCATGTGTTACCAGCTGCCTGGGCATCCCTTAGCCTACCCCCAAATGATCTTAGCAAATGTTGGGAGGACCTAGAACCTAGGCCTGAGAGATACAAAAGAGAAAAGATGAGTCATCACACTGACAAGCTCAGACATGGCCCTACCTCACCCACTCTGGGGTCGATCCCATGAATGGGAGGAGCCTATCTGGTGCCGGTAGAAACACCTGAAGCTGAAACAGTGGCCATTCAGAACCTAGAAAACATGGCAGAAACACTGTCTCCCTTCCTTCTGCCTCCAGCGCCTTCCATCAGAAAGTCCAAGAGAAGGCAGAAGGCAAGGAAGCTTATTGAACCTCAGCCCCAAGATCAAACAATATACCATAGAAAGGTAGCATTGGAGCTGAAAGCATCAATTTATTGCTCTGTAAGAATTAATATATGCTCAATTTTTAATTGATTGTGAACTTTACTGAATGAACATGTTGCATATTGGTCATATCCCATTGGGTTTTACTCTTATGTTCCCTCCCTCCACCCACATTCCTGCTGAGGGCCTTACTGAGTTGGGTTATTGGTGATCACTGTGGGGTCATGAATGCACTAATCAGTTTGTGTGTATAATGGGGTGTAGCATGGTGAGCTGGGGATGAGAATTTAGATAATGCCCAGCAAAAATCCCAATGCACCTCAAAATTTAAGGAGTACCCAAATTCTTGTCTACAAAGTTAAAGAATTAAAATCATAGACAACCAGATATTAAGGTATAGTGGGAGACTTAATTTAAGGAAAATGGGGAGTTACAGAGTTCCCCAGGCACCATTGTGGGGAAAATATTTGGGACAGGCTTTAGCCGAAATCCATGCTGTTTAACTAAACAGGCAGGAAAGAAAAAGATAATAGAGGGCTTCCATCATGAGAAAAAAGGTTCGTGTGGGGAGATCTTAAGTCTTACCTGGAAATGAAAGTCCTCCTTGTAGGACCCCATGTGGAAGAGAGACTGGGCTTTGTTTTAGGAAAGGTTTAAAACTTCCACTAGGTAAGTCAGAAAGATAGTTAATTGGTCTATACCTGACCAATCAGTTTTTGGCATCTATCTAGGTTTGAGCTCTGGCTATTGACACCTCCCACTGAAGGGGAGGTGGGTCTATGGAGCTTGTCTGAAACAGTCACATCGGGACTCAGAATACTCCTTTCAGCCCTGAATACTCCTCAGAACACTCCCTCCAACCCTGTAGCTCTTACAATCTTCTCAAACCCTCTCCTTTGATGTTCCCAGAGCCTATGAGGATGTTAAAAGTCTCCTTCGGGGTTGAGCTCTCAGCAACCTCCAGTTTTCTGCTTTGGTGAGTTTGTGTCTCCTCAATCACTACCGCTATCTCCTGGAGGAGGTTGTCAGGCTAGCAGGAGAGCAGCGCACACTCCCTCAGTAATGTCTCCTGGAACTTATGCTGGCCAGTCAGCTTCCTTTTCTTGTTGTACTGATGGATCTTGGGCCTCCCAGGTATTCGCTGCCATCTGCGCTCTGGTCAATCTACCCTACGTACTGCCCAGGACTTTGGAGTGCAATCAGCTTGAGTCTTTACTGATGGTGACTGCTCAGGAATGCTTACTGGTGGCAGAGGCAGAGGCTCTCAATTAAATGTGTGTGTGTGTGTGTGTGTGTGTGTGTGTGTGTGTGTACATGCATGTGCATATAGAAGCACATTTAACATAGACTTTAACCACTGAGCCATCTCTTCAGCCCCTGTGTTAAATGTTATAATTGCGTTGGGATCATACATACCCCATTTTCCAGATTCTCCCCAGTCCACAGTACTCATTCTCATCACATACCAGTGGCTGTGCCATGAAAAAGCAGGGACAGTTTACTGCTTAATGAGACTTGAAAATCATTTATATTTTTATAACTTGAAACTTTGTGATCACAGAAGGTACAGAGCAAGGTTAGATTTTCTCATCTTTAATACTTCTAAATATGAAATGAAAGCATTGTATTGATGTTTTATTAATTAGTATATTCACCAGAAATTCTGACTCGTCTGTAATTCCAACACACAAGAGGCTGAGATCAGAGGATCACAAGTTCTAGGTCAGCCTTGGCTACAGAGTGACACCCTGTCTCAAAAAACGTTAATACATTCACAATTTATATAAGCTTCTTTAAAGTGTGATTTAACTGACAAACATAAAAACATTGTAAAGATAAATGAATTTTTCCTGGCTATAAATCTAAAGAGTTACAAAATTTCAGGGTAAGTTAAGTTTTCCGAATTCCATACCAAAAAATGTGGTTCCAGATCTGCTGTCATTAAACACTACTGAAGCCAAGTTTCTATGGAGCCTCACTGGGCTTGTAAATTAGTGACATGTAGCGGCCCTGCCTCCCCTCACAATTTGTCACCCAATGGCTTTCCCCCGGGCCTCATAGAATATTATTTTTCTTGTATTATGCCTTTACACAGAAAGAGGTATTATGTATTGACTCTGTAAGCCAATGCCCAAAGTTAGAAGTAGAATTTTGTTTTTCTTTTTAGTGAGAGAAGCTAGTGAGTAGAACAAAATTTTAAGCACCAGGAAAACTTTAGTTGAAACTCAGTTATGACATCTATTACCCGTGGCATAACTATATGTAGTATATGATGTTTATGGCAGTGTTCCTCACTCTTAACACTTTGATAATTTAGGTCAAAAAATTCTTTGGTGTGAGGAGTGATTCCTTATATTGTATGATATTTTATGACAAGCTCACATCTACCCACCAGGTACCAGTAGATCCCTCAGATATTGTGGCAAACAAAATGTCTCAAGCTACAGAATTGCTACCCCCACCCTGGTCAGTAGAGGTGTGCTAGAGTGTGTTCCTTGGTCAGTTATGAGTCCTTCACATGATTGTTTTAAGGAACAGGTGTGTGTGTGTGTGTGTGTGTGTGTGTGTGTGTGTGTGTGTGTGTGTGTCCCCTAGCATAAACCCAATTTAGTAGATGAGCCCTTAAGTGGAGTAAATCAGGGTAGTTTTGGCATCTGTGTGCATGTGTGGTGTGTGCAGATGTGCCTGCCATATGCTTTGTGCAAGAGTTAGAGGAGAATGCCAGGTGTCCTGCTCGATCACTCTTGTTTGTTTCCTTGACATGGAGTCTCAGACTGGCTAACCAGTGAGTCCCAGAAATGATCTTGCCTCTAGTCCCCAGAGACTGGTGTTATGGTGGTGGGTGGCCATGACCACCTTTTGACATGGGCTCTGAGGATGGAATTCAGGTCTTCTTAGGCCCTCGTCCTTGTGGGACGAGTGCTCTTACTTACTGAACCTTTGCCCCTGCCATCATACTTTTAATTATGAAAATTTCTTGCTTGAAATCTGGCCTGATCAATATTGATGGATCTCTTTAATTCTGTAATATTGCATTTGAATCTTATTTATTTTGATTACTAATTTTTTTGTCACCCCCTAAATTTTGTTCCTAGCCTTGACCCTGATAAATGGATAATCTCTGGCCCCAAGGCAGCCTTACTAAATCAGAATTTGCAATATAGTTAGATCCCTAAGTAGTCGAGATGCATAATAAAAGTTCAAGAGGCAATGTTATATTTGCCCCAAGAAATGATATTGGTTGTGGGATGGGCAGGTGTGTGTGTGTGTGTGTGTGTGTGTGTGTGTGTGTGTGTGTGTGTGCAAGAGGCAATGATAAGGGAAAGCAGCTTAAGGCCCATTTCAGATATCTGCTCTTGGCTGGGTCTTCCTCACAAGTCCTTGTGCAAGAAAGGTGGAGGTCGCTGTTTCCTGGGGGTCTGGAGAGACATCTGCTCTTAGATTGCCCAGTTAATAAAATGTGGTACAACATGTGGGGGTGGGGTGGGGGTATTTTCTCCTATCCTGTGAGAAACACCGTGTGCATGAGTCCCACTAGGGAATCATGGGGCAATCCTCTGGGAGGACACATTTTTTTTTTTTTGCAAGGAAGTGGACCTGTAGGCTGAGGCTGGGTTGAGGAGCAGGAAGGGACCTGGCCCTTGTTCTGCAATTAGATGCAGGAGGATGAACCTGGCTGGGATTTTCAGAGCGCCCAAGGCCTGCAGTAATCTGGTGATTCCAGGAGTTGAGAGGTACGTGTGATTTAAGTAAATCCACTGGGAGCCGAAACTGAATAAACAAACAGGTGACATGTATTTATTTGTCTTTGAAATTTTGAGGGCCTGTTCTGCTCAAGCAATGATGTATGCAGGGTTAATGTTCCACATATATTAAATGACATGGATGGATCAATCCTGGAATTGAACACTTTATTTGGGCCACACTCTCAGTGTTCTCTACATTGAATAGATAATAGTCTGGAGTTATATAGTACAGCCCATACCAGAGCTCCAGTGTGCACATTCCTGAAGAACTCAGTTATCTCTTTTAAGTTAATGCACACTTTATACATAGTAAAATTACATGGACAATTGATACATCTTCCACCTGTTTATACTTTCCTATTAAAGAGCATGTAGCATTGCTATCATGCTTGATAAGATACAGATTTGATTAAAATTATATTAGCTTCGTGTCATTCTGTATAATGTTCTTAAGATATACTGAATGGATAATTATACATGAGGCTGTTTATGTATGTGTGTGTCTACCTACATGTATTAAAAGTCATTAAATGTATGTGTGAATTCTAAGCATATATTTAAAAAAAGTGGAGCAGCCTGAATTGAGGAGTACACTTTTAAACTCATATTAACAGGTCGAGGTAACTTAAAAAATTGAAATTTTACTCAAATAATTTGAGAATATCCAGGGGGAAAAACAGGTGTGAGAACCTGGAGCTCGAGCATTTTTCTGTCTTCCGCCTCCACTTTCTCTGCCACTTTGCCTCGGCAGACAGCAAGTGAACTCCAAGAAAGCAAACTATTCTAACTATGAAAGGTGACCTAAAGAAAAATCATTTCAAGACCAAGTTGTTTGCAGCAAAATTCATTAGCTTCTTCCTGGATGAAAGCTGGTGTCTGGGTGACATTTCAAGGTTACTAACACTTGTCAGTCCAGCAACTTACAGAATGTACATGATGGGGAATCTTTGGGGTTTGGCATCAAAGGAGAAAGGATGTAAAAATGGCCCTGATGGATGTTCTGAGGTTGTTTGATCTAAATCCAGAGAAAATAGCAGCTATCACAGCTGATGGAGTGCCCGCTATGACTGGAAAGATGAATAGGACGGGGGAAAATATTAAAGTCAGAAAAGCTTGTGCCAGACATTTTATCATATCATATATATATTTATATATATACTTACAAACCAGGCTTGACAACTTGGAAGTTCCTTTGTGTAGTTTCTGAAATAATGAATTCTAAATGAAGGCCCAGATTCACCAACAGACCAAGCAATTATGTAAACAATTTCTGTTCCCCAATATGGCTGCTTGTCAGCGCATTTTCCAGTCAAATCACTTCATGAGGTGCAACAGCAATGCGTGCGATGCGTGTCTTTGAAGTGTGGGCGATCACACCTGGTGAGATGCCAGCTTCCCAGCATCCCAGGGATAAGAAAGGTACCCTGTGTGAGAGTTCCACTTCTGATTTAGGCTCAGAGAAGAGTCAATTGAAAAACAAAAGTGCTGCACAGTAATTTGTATTCTTGTATCAGTTCTCCTGTGGGAAGTGGTGTGGTTTTCTCCTATCTCATTACCACTGCTGTTTGATACTCCCAGGCTCCACACACACGCACACACACGCA
Organism: Zapus hudsonius; assembly: GCA_004024765.1. NCBI lineage: Eukaryota > Metazoa > Chordata > Mammalia > Rodentia > Dipodidae > Zapus > Zapus hudsonius. The sequence continues at coordinate 30,340 of PVHP010014087.1, read as the reverse complement.
CGCATGCGCGCACACACACACATACGTGCACACACATGCACACGAGCACACACACGCACACATGCACACACACAAACACACATGCACACGAGCACACACATACACACAAGCACACACATGCACACACATACGTGCACACACACAATTAGCCATGTGATTGCTTCTATGTGTCTGCTTTAAAAGAGTTTACTTGTATTAATGCTGGTCAGTTCCTCAGTTTCCAGTCTTGCAGAGACCAAGCACCACGTGTATTAGGCCCTTTGTGTTCTCCCCACACAGTGAGTGTTCAGTAAACACTATTGACCGACTGACACGTCTCTGTCCTTTTCCCTTTGTCTCTGACACCCCTGCTTTCTTTCAGAAATAGTATTTTCTTAAAAGTGGCACTATTCCCCACTCTGGTCTTATCAAAAGCTCTTCTTAGCCACTAACTTTTTCTTTATATGAGATTTCTTTTCACAACAGACAAAATACAAGTGGAAGGAAACTGATATTGTAGTTCCCCTTAACAATAAACGTTGTTTTTAATTGGAGCGTGGCAGGTGCCTTACAGAATGGAAGCTTTTGCCCAAGAACAATACAAGCATGAACATCTCTGTTGAAGGAGCCATTTAAAAAATAATAATGCCTCCTGCCTGTCCTCCCCACTCCAACTACTGAATTCAGGCCAGGGTATTAATGGACAGCTCTGTTTTATTTTTCTTCTGCTATACAATGGGTCAGAGACACTGTCTATGTTCAGTGTCTCTGTTGTTCCCTAACAGAACTTAAATAACAGCTGGCTCTTCTTTTGAAAAGGCACCTAACCCACAATTATTTTTTTTAACCTTACCTTGGGTTAAGAGTTGGTAGTTGAGTTATATCCAGAAATATGGACTTTTCAGATGACATTAAAGTACACCCTCCATCAAGCCAAGCATTGTCTGATCTCACAGAGGCTAGGCGTGTGCCTTGATGAATGTTTGCTTTCTGTATTACAGCTATTACTGCACAGTTGTGTAGACAATGGTTACAGGAAAGTTGTTCTCAAGTCACGACCCCCCATGGGTGTCAGCCTCCTGGAAAAAGTGAAAAAAAAAATCATCCCATTGTGGTGCCTGCTCCTCGTGGCTGTCTGGCTAGTCAGCAGCTAACATACAGCAACTTTCTCTTTGGTGCCCCTTCCTTAGGCTGTTTCTTTGCCTCTAATAGTCCTTGTTCGGTGTCTCTTGGAGCAAAAAATATTCAGAGAGAGAAGGGCGCAGATAAAAATCATGAAAATGACAGTAAGATGGGACTGTGGATGTCCATTTGTCACTTTGTTCACTGGTTGGCAGGTGTCTCTGCCTCAGAGCTGATGCTAGGACTGTGTCTGTAACCTCAGGAGTTCCCTGATGTCTTTCAGGCCCTACAGAAACCACAATTAAAATGATGCCGGAAGGCTCTGGAGATGGCGCGGTGGGTAAAGAGTTTGTCACACAGCATGAAGACCTGAGTTCTGAGCCCCATTACACAGTCTAGCCAAATCAGTGAACTTCAGGTTCAGTGAAAGACCTTGTCTCAAAAAAGAAGGTGGAGAGTTATTGAAGAAGACACCTGACGGTGACCTCTGACTCACGCACACCTGCATAGCACATACACATGGTTCCACACACATACAAGCATGTATACAGACATGTACACACACACACCTGCACAGCACATACACATGGTTCCATACACATACAAGCATGCACACACACACACACACACACACACACACACACACACACACACACCTGCTGTCATGGTTTGATCCAGGTGTCCCTCACAAACATATGAATGTGTTCTGGGTAAATCTATCCTCAGCTAATGGCAGTTTGGATTTTACAACCTCGATGGAGCTGTGTTGTTGGGGGAGGGCTTATGGGGGTTATAAGCCAACTTCCCCTTGCCAGTGCTTGGCACACCTTCCTACCGCTGTTTGCAGTGCTGTGGTGGAGGTGATGTCCACCCCTCTGCTCATGCCATCGTTTTCCCTGCCAGGATGGAGTCTCCCCTCGAGTCCATAAGCCAAATAAACCCATTCCTCCACAAGCCACTTTTGTTTGGGTTCTTTCTGCACAGCAACTAGAAGCTGACTGCAACACCTGCACAGCACATACACATGGTTCCACACAAGCACAAACACACACACACGCACACATGCACACACACAATATATGTACAAAAAATAAACAATGACTGAGTATCTTTGTTTGGTTTCTCTAAAAGCAGGCTCGATACAGATACAGGATTTCAGGGCAAGTATTTTACTTCAGAATCAACCACAGAGGTCAAGAAAATGGAGCCATATGATATCAGAGACCTGGGGATTTTTATAATTATGGGTTGTGTGGGGGCAGATATCCACTCTTTTATTGAGAACTTTGACATATGAATAGTACAGTAATTCAATTATGTTCATTGTTTTATCCTTCTTTGTCCCCTCTCCCCTGCTCTCATCCCCTGAGGCCCCTCTTCTTTCAAAGGATTCCCTTGTATATTGTCTTGGACTTTCAATCCTCCTCCATGACAAAATACTGATGGGCTCAGAACTGTGCTGGTCTTGTGAGGGTATCAGTAACCTCCTCGAGGTCATGCATAGGTGCTAAGTGCTGGCCTAGCTCTTCTTGTCGTTCTGATGAGTCTGGGGTCTCCCTGGTATTTGCTACTCAGATGTCCACCCTTGACTAGCTACATTGTCTGCATGGCCCTGGATCTATCTCCCTGTGCTTGGAAGCATGGAGGCTGAACAGCTTGTGGGAAGACATCAGAGAGCAAAGCAGTGTGGTCAAGAGCTGTTGCCAAGGTCTCTTCCACCCTTAAGAAGGTCCCTGAAGATTGACGTAGTCATTCAAGAGGGACTGCAGGCTAGGCTCTGGAATCTTCTGAGGAGTGTCAATAGACACAGCTGAGGGGAATTTCCCTTCCTATTTTGAATCCAATCTGAGACCAGAGCAACCTTTCAACACTTCTTAATTTGCTCCTTAATTGTGTCCCTAGACTGTCCTAGGGTGGGAGGACATAGAGCACACACCTGGCCACATTCACAGAGGAAAGCTGACCCGACGCCCAAAGGCTCACAGGGAGCAGAGCTGGGATCTGAACCCGAGTCACCAGATTGCAGCCTGCCCTTGTGATCACTAAACAACTGGTGTGGGAAGTACCATTTATTGACAGGTGTGCTCATCTTCACTTGTTGTCATTTTCCCAGTGTAAAAGGAGAAAAGATGCTGTGGGCATTTGCAACATCTCCTTTGTGAGATTGTTGGGTTTGGGTTTGTCCTTCACTGCTCTTTATGAGAGTTTCTACAGGTAAAAATCACAATTTGCTTAAGGACTTTGGCCCTGACTAGTTTCTTTGCATTTAACAAAGGCCCAGGGTTGAGTTTTCAAACTTCTCACTGCTTGTCTCTTCCCTCTCCTAATGGCTTTCTATATATTTTTATTGTTTTCTTCTTGTGTGTGTGTGCATGTGAGTGTTTGTGCCGTGGCACATGTGTGGAAGTTAGAGAGCAACTTTTGGGAGTCAATCCTCGCATCCAACTGAGGCAGCATTTCTCTGTCAACCTCCCTATTATTCTTTGATGTTTTTGCTGTGAGCTTCTGAGCTGTCTAGCCATCAAGGTTCTGGGTTACAGAAGCCTGCCATGGCTTCTGCTTTTTACGTGTAGTCCGGGGTACGAAGGCTTCAGCAGAAGTGCCTTATTCATTGAGCCATCTCTCCAGCTCCTAACCTTATATCCCTACTCCCACCTTAACGTATCTCTTTCCCCATCCGAATAACCTGGGTGAAGATGAAACTATTTCCTTTTCCAAGACAGCAAGTACAATACATCAGGGAGGTCCAGCCATGGAAAGCCTTTGATATTTCTGTCAGGAAGATATGCACGGTGTGATAATTACTTAGGTAATTTTTTTCCTCCCAGGAGGGCAGGCCGTTATTTTGACAGCTTATTTCACTGTTACAGATAAAGTTTGCATTGTCAGTTAATGGGAATTTACCAGGTAGTAGCCACGAGCTCTCAGGGATTAATCCCACAGCCATTTCCAAATGTCCTTTATGGAAGCATATGGTTGCATATTCTACTTCATCACCAGGCCAATCAGCAGTTGCTCTTTAATCTGGCATGTTCTTCATGCACCAATGCAATTTTCAAGCTCCTCACATTTGTTTTCTCCCCCAAAGGTGCTGGCAAGTTGCTTAAGCCTCCGATGATTACCTTGCCACAAGCTCTGATCGCTCTTCTGGATAGTAAGCTTTCAGATGTCATCATGAATTTGCGATATTAATATTGAACTCCATCACCGTTCAGTGGTTTTAGTGAAGTATTTACATATAGACCAGCAAAGTGTGTGATCAGGGTGTTGAAAACTGTCCGTTCCTAATTGGAACCGTGAAGTCTACCACAGCATCTGCTGGCTGTGGATATGATTTCTGGTTGTAAACGTCCGTGGAGTTTTGCTTTCAAAAACAAATGAGATATGTTTTTCCCCGCTCTGTATTTCCTCACCCACCTGACCATTAATGATGGGTGGTGACAGTACTCAGAGAACTGGTTTTTACAATCTCACACACTTTTAAGAAAGATTAACTATCTCAAAGTGTTTTTTTTTTTTTTTACTGAAAATCACTTTTAAAATTAATGAAGTAATTAGTTAAGAAATGTATGACTTTATTATGGAAAGAGAAACCTTGTACCATAATGATAGTACAAAATGCATGAAGTGTCCTTTTTATTTTATGACATTAGAGGAAGGTGGACTTGTTAAGGAACATTTGGACCGGTGCTATTAATTATCTGATTTAAAGATCACCTCACCCTGTGAGAGAGATGGATTATCAATCTGTGTTAGAGAGCTTCGAAGGAACAAATGAGAGAAAAAGAGAAAAGAAAAAGGGACATCTTCCCAGTCGTGCTGTTAGATGACCTTGTGGCCTGGCATGTTTAAATTGCTTACTTCCTATAACTCTATAAACTTCTGTGTTTTCATTTGCCGGATTAGATTGAAGTGTCAACTATCTTTGATGAATGACATTGGTAATATATGTTCACGTTCGTCTTTGCTCTTTCTGCTTTTATTTATATAGAGTCGGTATAATTTATTTCTCCTGAAAAAGCTTTCAGCAAAAAAGATTTTTTAAAGTACAAATACTTTTTAACAGGGCTCTGGGGTTTGTGATGACCAAATCACTCATCTTTCCTGCTTCGTTCCAGGCTTTTCCTCCCTTGCTTACGTTTCTGTTAAAAGTTGGGGCTAAAAAAGAACACAAGGGGACTCAGTGGCTGCACCCACGCTGAAGAAGATGACAGCACTGTAAGGAGTCTCCAGCGAGTCTGTGCACATGTTAGTGGAATGACACTAAGAATTGCAGTTATACGGGTAATTTAATTGAAAATACCAATCTGCAGCCTTTCCTATTCAAATACTTTATTCTCTCATAGAAGGCCAGGCATAAGACTGTAGCTTTTTTTCAGTATTGTAGATTTCTTTTTAGTTCTAGTTGAATAGCAGGACTTTATTTCTTTCCAAGAGGTTGTAGGAAATGAAAGTCCTGGAAATCTTGAAAGGTCAATGGAGATAGACACCCATACCCATCACAACCCAGGGCAAAGATCCAGAGATACTTAAGATCTCAACAAAAAGCAGACTTAAAACTCACCCACTATGACTCAGGGAACTGAGCGGAAGAGGGGGGAAGGATGTAAGAGCCATCGTGGTGGAGAACATTCAAAGACATTGCCTGCCCCCCCTCAGCAACAATACACAAGGGGGAAGGAAAAAAACAATGAAAAACTGGCTACATCTGGTGCAGTTCATAACCCCTAACCTATGGATAGATCCAGAATGCACACTGAGGAAGGACCCCAGTGGGTAGGGGACAGAGAAGAGGGAAATGGGGACACAGTCACGAGATTTGCCCATACAATGTATAAACTTATTCATAATAAAGATACTTTTAAAAATACTAAAATAAAATAAAATGGAGTGTTATAACGTGCACAACTGCTACTCACTCTGGTTTTTGCTCATAGATCAAAATCTCACATTTACATTAATAGGAAGGAAGGAAGGAAGGAAGGAAGGAAGGAAGGAAGGAAGGAAGGAAGGAAGGAAGGAAAAATCGGGTACAGAAATTGAGGGACAGAGGACACAATGCCAAACTAATAAGAATTTGAAAACTACCATTCACAGTAATGGCTACAAAATGGAAAACACAATAAATATAGAGCCAAATTTAGGTAAGTTTTTCCTTTCTCCCTTCCTTCCTTCCTTCCTTCCTTCCTTCCTTCCTTCCTTCCTTCCTTCTTTCTTTCTTCTCCTTTTTGGTTCTTAAAACATGGCATCCTTATCCTCAACTGGGTTTCTCATTCATGTCTAATTCCATCCTTTAGCCCTTCAAAAACTCCTACTAATAGCAATCCAGTGTCTTCTTTTCAGTTCACTTAAAAGGCTGTTGAAACAAAACGTGACAGATATGCTGAGATACCCAAGTTAGAGCAGTTTAATCACAGCAATAACCACGTGCACATAACTCCATTTCTGCCTCACATATCCATCTGTCTCTGCACCACAGTAATAATAATTACCAGGGTCCATTGTTGGAAGACAAAATTACAACACATTTAGTCATATATCTCATTGCCTTTTATTTGTGATTCATGAATCAGGGCAGCCTCCAGTCTTCAAAGCAGAATGGAGCTCCAACTGGCTAGTAGCAGAGTGGTGGGCTGTGTGAAACAGGACCCAGGAAGCAGAGCAAGAGGGAACAAAGAATGGATTGTTAACAGAGGATTGTGGGGGTTGTTGCTTAGTCAGGTCAGTGTCAGAAGCTCTATTATCACATGTCCTGTTGGGGTGGACAACAGCTTTTTATGGAAAACTGTTCTGTTTTGGGGAATCCATCTACTTCCTTAAAGTTTCATTTTGATTATCTGACATTTATCATGAGTGACTCCATTTTGGTCTGGACTGGCCTGTGAGGGACAAGTTGAAAATCTCAGTCAACAGTAGCCTCCTATGATTTTAAATATCACTTATATACAACATTCATTTTGGGTGCCAAGTATAGAACCTGACTTCTCTAGGATTCTGTGAAATAAAAAGTGATGAATGCCTATAGTTTTTTATTTATATTTTTATTTATTAACTAGAAACTTTGTATGAACAAATCATGTGTTGGTACTACCATTTCCTTCCTCCCTGCCCTCATTCCACTGAGAGCCCTCCTCAGTGGGTTTGCTGGTATGAATGCACACACTTTTGTAAGCCTCTGGATATATTTTTTTCTTGACACCAGAGAATCAGAGAAGCTGAACTTTAAAAAATAAAATGAAGAGAATATAAAAGTAGCAAATTACAGTCCTGCCTGACTGAACACCAGATCTAAGCTCATGAATTTTAAAAAATTAGAAATAAATCAAATTTTATTTCTCATACACATGAAGATAAAATGAAGAATGTGTTTGTGTTTTTCAAATGTAATAGTTTACAAATTATATGATTAACATGCAAAATGAGTTGGATAAAAGTCTCCTATGCTTATTCTCATATGACACTTGGAAGACAGTTGTTATAATCCCGGTTCATTTGAGAGAGAATATTTGGACTGAGGTAAAGTTAATTTTGAGCATGTAAATATATATTTACCAAGCAAACAACTGAAAGGACATGGAATTATAAATATATGAAAATGTGTATGGCTTTGGCTATTATAGTGTGACCATTAGATGCCAATAGATACCTTGAATGTAACAAAATCCAAACTGAAGTCTTCATTTTTATCTCTGCACACCCTAAACCTGTGGCTTCTACACTTCTCTTTATTTATTCTTTATTTTATTTTATATATATTATAGCAGGTTATACTCTTTTATTTCCTTGCCCCTAGCTCTTATTACCCTGGGAGCCCTCCTCAGTGGGGTCATGAAGGTCTCAATCTCCCTTTCAGTTCCAGCAGGGTATTCTGATGTCCCATGATGTGACTGCAGCCTGGGGGTGTCTTCAGCAATAGGGTCTTACTTTTTTTTAAAGCTCTGGCAGGTAATTAAGTGCTTTGGCAATGGCCTACATTGTTTTAAGGACCTCATGGGTCTCCCTGGCCAATAGCTCACCAATTACTGGCTAGAGTCTGGGGTTTTAAGGTTGAACTTTTTCCATCTTCTGTCCGAATGTCTACCCTCCCCCTTTATTGGTGGTTATATCTTGCAGAATGCTAGTCAGAATGAGGGTTTCTATGGAACTGATTCATGTTGTCTTGACTTCTGTGTAATTCCCTGCTCACCTTCTTAGCCCCTCACCTCTATGCCCCTCCCTCTGACCTGACAGGTAACTCCTCCTCTCAGCCTATTTTTCTTTCTTTCTTTTTGGTAATTTTAGTGTTCTCTTGCATTTCTTATTTTTTTCTTTTGTTTTATTAAGTAGAAACTTTGTATGAACAAGTCACATATTGGTACCATCATTTCCTCCTCCCTGCCCCTAGTCCACCGAGAGCCCTACTCAGTGGTTTTACTGGTGTGCTCAATGGGAATGAGAGCTATGTGTTGTGTGAGCAGCAGTCAGTCAAGGGGTGGGGGGAAATGCCTCTGGATATTTTCCCCACCATGGCTCTTACAATCTTTCCACCCACCCCCTCTTTCCTAAAATTCCCTGGGCCATGATGGGTGAGTTTTAAGTCTGCTTTAGTGTTGAATTCTTAGCACCTTCTACTTTGAAATATTTTGGGTAGCCTCAGGGTTTGTCTTCATCACCCTGGTGCAGGTTGTCAGGCTGGCTGTGGAAGCAGCACTCTTGCTCCGTTCTCCCTCTGGGGTTGGTTCCACCTGGGCCCTAGATTGTGTGTTAGGGGTGATTCTTTGCCTGCCAGGGAGCCAGCTATCATTTCTGGTCTTGTTGGTAGGATTGGGATGTCCACAGTTCTTGTAGCCTTCCAAAAAATAAAAACAGATTCTCCAACAGAGAGCGATATCAGCACAGGTTAAATGGGATAAACATTGTTTATTTGGTGAGATTATAATGGGTGCAGCTTCTCTTTAGACCCATCGTTAGTGGACTCCCCTTGGAGTCCAGATTCTTGGTCTCCATGGGAATTTGGCTTGAATCCCAGAGTGCCATACTTAGCAAACTCACACAAGAACAGAGTGCCACTATTGCACAGGTGTGTACCATTTTGTCATGCTAGTCTGTCTTATAGCAGTGTCCCCTCATTTCCCTAACATTGTTGGCCAATTTCCCCTGGCAGCTTATGTAACACATTCCAGCACTACATGGATAAACCTTCTGGGAACTGGCTTTTTTCCAGTTTCCAGCTGGGTCTCTCAATGTTTTGTTCAGCACCCTGTGGTGTCTTGTCTTTTGCCTCAGGGAGGTAGTCAAGTGCTTTGACAGAAGCCTGTCTTATTTTGGGGACCTTGTAGGTCTCTTCGATCAACAGGCCAATGTGGGTAGTAACCGATTTCTGGTACTGAGAGTTACAAGCCAGTGCCAACTGAATACAGGTTAGACTTTATTCCACCCTCCTCATGACCCTTCTTACCAGACATTACACTCATATTCCTTTGGAGGGTTATATCTTTTAGCCAACTGTCCAAGAGTAAGGATTCTATGGTACCAATTAATTTTGGATTTAGTTTTGTGTATATCTCACTTTGCCCTCCCATTCCCATTCTCCCCCTTCCACCCCTATTTAATATCTGTCTCTTGAGTTGCATGTCAGGTTTGCATGCAAGTTAAGCAGATCCCGATTAGGAACATCAGGTGAGGGAGAATATGCGGTGTTTATTTTTCTGTTCTTGTGTGAGTTTGCTAAGTGTGATCTGTTCCAGGTCCATCCATTTTCCTGCAAATTTCATTATGTCATTTTTCCTTACTGATGAGTAGAATTCCATTGTGTATATGGACCCCAGCTTTGATATCCATTCATCCAGTGATGGGCATTTGGGTTGTTTCCAAGTCTTAGCTTTTGTGAATTGAGCTGCTATAAACATGGTTGAGCAGATGTCTCTGTATTGAAGAGAGGAGCCTGTAGGGTAGATGTGCAGTAGAGGAAGAGCTGAGTCAGATGGGAGCTCTGTTTTCTTCCTTTTCATGAGCCTCCACACTGATATCCATAGTGGTTTACAAGCTTGCTCTCCCACCAGCAGGGAATCAGGGTTTCTTACCCCCACCTGCATTCTTGCCAATATCTATTTCAACATTTTTCTTGTTTCTCCTGGTCTCATTCTAGTTTGATGTCCATATTCCTGGTGCTTCCTACCATTTCCACTCATCTCCAATGGATCCCAGTTAGGGACCTCATGAGACTTTCTATTTTTAGAATTAAAAAAATCTTCCGTTTGTTTAATCCAGGTATTTGAGTCTTTTTTTGGCCTTGTGTGTTTCTCACATGGCATATCTGTTTTTTCAACAAACCTTATGCATTCTACCCTCAAAAAAAAAAATGCCTCACAACTGACCATCTGCATCGCTCTTTCTCCTACTCTCTCCCTACTGAATTACCACAGTGATGGTCTGACCCACCTCCCTGCATCCACCATTGTTCCAACCATCTGTTTTGAATGGAACCATGAGAGGGATTCTTGAAAGTTTATGATAAGGCATAGTTCTCCTCTGCTCAAAGCCTCAGAGACTATGAACGCTACTACTTCTTGGACTTCACTCTTTCCATCAGGCTCTTGTCACCTCTTTCTGATTGTCTACAATAAAACTCATCCTGAAGGCCCTAATTACACCACCGTGGACACCAGTAACCCTACTGAGGAAGGCCATCAGAGAAATGAGATCAGGGAGAGTGAACATAACACTATATAAACCTATGTAAAATAAACAAATATTATTTTTAAAAACTCACCTTGGGCTGAAAAGATTGCCCAGTGGTTAAGGCACTTGCCTTCAAAGCCTAACAACCCAGGTTCAGTTCCCCAACAACCACATAAATCCAGATGCACCTGGAGTTTGTTTGCAGTGGCTAGAGGCCCTGGTGTGCCCATGTTCTCTCTCTTTCTTCCCTTGAAAATAAATAAATAACTTTAAAAAATCTCATCTTGAAGCTTAATTCTTCAAGGTAGCAGTTGTGGGAGGTGGTCCTAGTGGAGGGTGTTTGGGTCATGGAGGCAGAGCCCCCATGAAGGCATGTGAGTTCTTGCTCCTACAGGACATTATTAGTGACCTTGACAGTGTGACCACCCCTCATATTCTATGTCACATGTGACCATTTGCCCATCCTCTCCCCCCCATGAGTCAAAGCAGCACATGCTTCTCACCAGATTCAGAACTGTGAGTCAAATTAACCCTTTTCTTTCATACATCACTCAGTCTCAGGCATTCTGTTACAGTGACAGAAAATGGACTGAGACATAGACAGAAGCTCCAACATAACATGTCTATCTCAACACTGCCCTGGAATGAAATGAACCCCAGCTCTCCTTTACTTTGAAACAAGTAGTATGGAAATCTCCTGTAACAAGGATGTAGTGGGAACTGCTTCTTCCATTGATAGTGCAGGCCACTGTTTCCTCACTGTTCTCTGGACAGACTGAGACAAATTCTTATGAAGAAGGATCTTCATAGGCTCTTGTGGTTGGCATTCTAAAAACTTTATGTACAAGACACAAATTGCAGAGGCTTTCTCTAATAATGGCCTGTTATATAATCATAACTGACAGTGACACACTCCCACTAACAGAGGAACCTTAATTTAAAATGATACAGGAAGGACTTCCATCTTCCAATGCAGCTGTTTTTGCCTTGGGCAACGGGAGGTCCCTCTGAGCAGTGGGCTCCCCTGCACATGTTCTGGCCTGACTGATCGACTATGAATACTAAGAATTGGGCAGTTGGATAGGACTGAGCAAATAGGCCAAACAAAGTCCAGTCATGTCTCCCTGTCCTGCCTGTCCTAAGGCGTTCCCCCTCTGGTTGAGCCCTGGGTCTTTGCTGTTCTCTGGAATATGTAACTTTCAAGTCAATTCCTGTTGGTTATCACAGTGAGGATCCCCAGCGCTCCCAGGGAGGTGCAGCTGCAACAGGCCTTTCATCTCCTGGTTGTAGGACAGGCTGGACCTCCTTCACTTTGAATCCGTCCCAGCTATTTCTGGCTTCTTCATGTCCTTTCTCCTCCATCTAACTAGGGCTGATTTTCTATGTGGATTGAGTATAAATGGAGGTGGGTGAGGAGAGTGCGCTTTTGGTATGGGCCAGGGCAGTTCTGTCTTCCTCCCCCACAAATAGCATTTAAGTCTTCACATTGCCCTTATATTCAAGCTCCAGGAGTCCACAGTCTTTTCTGCACCATCTTGAAAAACTCTTCAGGACTTTGTGAAGATTCACCAAAGATACTGGGAGGCTCACCAGTAGCTGTAGCGGTGGAAGCATCCGGGAAAATTTCAAAATCGTGTTGGCCCAGAGCTTAAATATAAGCTGATTGAATCACCTTGGAGACACCTAAATGGCTCATTTGAAAGACAGACAATTATTTCATCAGGTCCCACAATGTTCTGGGCTCTAATTCACTAGGATTTAAACATTGATGTTGCACATACTAAGACTTTGGTTGGCTATAAATTTACATCTAATTGATATTCAGACAGGTAAACTTTATTGACAAGATGCTCAAAACATTTTTTAATGTGACAAATTTGAGGTGAAAATGGAAAGGACAAGTCTGTGAAGATGGTTTTTGGCAAACGGAAGGAGTAGAGTAAATTGACTTTGTCCTCAAACAGACCTTCCTATGGCTCACTGTAGCAATTAGAGTAGAAATTATAAGTATTTCCCCTCCCCCGATACTGTCTTCAGAGACTAAAATACTCAGTGAGAACCAAGGTTTCAGAAAAATTATTGGGAAGAGAGAGCCTCATGCACATATGGAGCCCTGAAAATGACCCTTCTTATCAGTCAGAGGAAAACCAATTTCTGCAAGCATGAGTAACCTGGGAGAAGTGAAGATTCATGCATTAGTTTCTCAGCCAAAGCAAAACATGTGTGTGGCTCTGACAGTTTACTAAAGGATACTTATAAGGAAAAAAATATGGAGGCTGTTTGGAAAATTAAAGTATAATCTGATGGTCGCACAAAAATTTTAGGATTTTTCAATAATGATTTTGGGGAGGGGAAATGTAAAAAGGGAAAAAGAAAAGAGCTGCCCCTTTCTTGGGTGACTTCCCAGTCCTGGAGTCTGACACTGACTAATAATTCCTCTAGCTTGCTTTTAATTTTAGCTCTTTCCACCTGCACCTGCCCACCAGTTCTGAGCACACAATCTTGCCTCTCAATTAATCAAGAAAATTGAGGCCATGGAGCATGACTCTTCTTAAATCCTGAGCTCTTATCTACGAACCAGTTGTATTTATTGTTGGACTCTATTTGTCTGATCCTGTCATGTGGGCCCTTCTCCTGTACAACTCCCTGCCTGGCCCTTGAACCCGCAACCTTTCTGCCTTTCCCAGGATCTTTTTTTACCTTGGTCTTCCCTTTCCAGGACTCAAATCTGTACAGAAATTTCTATGCGAAACTAGACTCTGGAAGAAGCCACCTCCTTCCATTTTAGTTAACATTTTCCCGACCAATATTTTATACTAGATAGAATGCATCCAAATGCTCTCATCACATTGATAGCTTCTTGTGTAAATTCTTTTACAAAATGTACAAACTTGGCGCCTATAGGAAAACAATTAGAAACAGTCTTTTCTACATTTTAAAAAGCAAAACTCAAATCCTGTGTTAGTTCAGAAGGCAATTTTATCTTATTTAAACACCTGTGTTTTTTTGAATAATAAGGCATAAATAGTCATAATGTGGTATTTTGATAATTCACACTAATTATGCTAGGTTAATTTCAGTTTGAATCGTTTCAATGTTCATATTTCCTCTTTCCTGATGCAATATTGTTATTAAAATAGAGCGTTTAATTTTACAAATTCTGTAGGAAAAAAGTGAGCTCATCATTTTTGCTAAATCCACACCAAATACATTTTATATTAGTTTTGACCAAAACTTTTTTCCTTTGTGAGTTACTTGACTGAGACATGCCAACAATGTGACGACTGGTGGGAAATCATAATAAAAATACCAATACAACATGGCTAATATGAATGCAATGAGCACCAGCTGCAGAGTACACAGCACTGTCCCATTGTCCTGTGGATGGCGCTGTGGTATACAATGGCCAGCGTCATGAGCTTCTTTCTATGGAGAAGAAAATCAGAACACAGGAATATGAAGAACAACTGGAAAGAGACAATATTGGATCTGCAACCGTGTCCTCTACATTTAAAACAGGTAAGCCTGGCGTTTCAGGCTTGCCACCTTGCTACTTGTGAGGCGAGACAGGAGGATTGCAAGTTCAAAGCTTGCCTGAGCTACAGTGGGAGTTCAAGGCCAGCCTAGGCAACTTGGTAAGACCCTTTCTTAAAAAGTAAAAATAGGGTTGAGGACATAGCTCAGTGACAGAACACTTGCTGAACATACACAAGGGCCTAGATTCAATCCCTAGGACCATTAAAAAAATCAATATTTAAAATGTAAATCATTTGGCTCAAAACCATATTGATTCTCAAATATAAGCAAATATTTGTAGTTGTAGAACTATCTGTGGTACAATTAAAATAGTTAAAGTCAGGTGAGGAGCTATTATACTACTCTGATCTCAGCACTTGGGAGGTAGAGGCAGGAGGATTGCTTAAACTACGTAGCAAGATTCTGTCTCAAAACAAGCATACAAATACATAATGATCATGGTGATGCTAATTCAAGTAGTAAAATAAGCTGAATTTTAATATTTTCTTATAAACTTGGAAAGAAAGTAAGAACATTTTTCTTGTGTTATTTCCATGAGGTATTTTTCCCAGTGTTTCTTCTGTTCTGTTTCTTTAGTATCTCAGCCAGCATTTGAGACAGGCTCTAAGTTTACTTGCTTTTATTTCTATTTGCTGCCTCTCCTCGAAGCTTCTAGAAGCTTCCATATTTGTCAGTGACTAATTTTCTATTTTCCAGTTTAGATGAGACCGTGATTTTTTCCAAATTGCTTTCTTTAGAGAACCGTATCCCCAAAGGCAACACCTATGCAGTTTTCCTACCTACACATTTGAACATGCAAGCTAACAATCCGTGTACGTGTTTGATACTGGCCCTGCCAGTGTGCACGTCATCCCCACTCCTTGCACGTGCCCTGGCTGCCTCCGTCAGTGAGCTGGGATTCTCTTAGCTCACCATTCCCTAATATTTGCGGGCAGACTTTTCATTTAATTCGCAGCTTTTGCTTGCTTTCTCGTTGTGTGATGTCTCTGAAGTTCAGGCAGTAAACCTTGCCATCCTCTCTCTATTCTGTATCTGCCTCTGTTACTCCTTATTCTTATCTCTGATTACTTCCCTCAGGTCCAATCTCAGCAGTAGCCCCTTTCCCCTGCAGAGCACCCACTGCTAGATTATTCTCAGAACCCTGGGAGAGTGAGTAATTGTCTCCAGAACTCTTCCCATTTCTTTTCCTATTTGCTCTCTTATCCTTCTGTTTTGTACTCAACATGGTCTCCATTTTTGCAAATTGCTGTCCTCCTTTTTTTTTTCAGATTACTTACTCTAATCATTAAAATTGTTTGAAATGACTATATCTTACCATCTTTGTGACTCAGACCCAACAGGTGGACTTTTGCAGCCCTCTTTTGAAATGAATAATGGCTCCACATCTCCTATTCTGAGGTAGCTCTTTGTTTTGTGTGCTAAGAATGTTGAAACCTAACTTACTTAGAATGTTTTGGACAATAGACTAAAAATAGCCTGAAAATTTTTCTTTTTAAAAAATGGGACATATACATATGGAAACCTATCTCTTTGGATAATGGCACACCCAAAAGCCATAAATTATTAATAGAAAAATTTCAGTGCCAGGGATGGAATACCTTCCAGTGAGTTGTTGGCCAGGGGCGTCCCTGAGGTCCCCAAAGCATTACAGGACAAAGCCAAGGCTCTTGGTTGCCCACAGAACAAGATGGCTAGACTCAACAGGCTTAGTTGGAGGTCACTGGGAAATCAAGCTGGAACTGAGCTGGAAACCCCCTCCCTGTTAATCAGCTGACAGAAAGCTGGAAAAAGCTATGGCTGCATGCAGCCTTTTGGGAAGGAGAAGTCACCAATGGTGGTAAACAGCAATGGACCTTGAAAGCCTTAAGACTGGCCAGCCAGGCCAAATGTACCAACTGGTGTAATAGTGACACATCTATTATGGGTGAAACCAACCACTCTCTAATTGGACTGGAGGCCCGCTCCATGGGAGGGAATACATGTCAAAAGCCTATGGTGGTGGTGGGGGGGAGGTCATGAGCCCTAGGGAACTAATGCCTGCTGTTTTCTGACCAAATGCATATATTGTGCCTAGCAAACTGTCTTATGAGCACTCTTTTTTAAATGTGCATACACATATATTAATGCTACTATCACTTTTGGTTAGAGAAACTTCTCTTTTCAGATGGTGGTGACCATCTGAATAACGCAAAAGACACCATAGTGAGAAGGAGTGACAGTGGAGTGTTCATCACTGAGATATCTCTACCCCACCTCCCGAGGCTCAGGGTTTATTATGGACGAGGTGGCAGAAAAATTGTAATAGCCAAAGAAAGGGTTGGACTGCTTACAATGCAGTCTTCCAGACACAAAATGGCCTTGGTATTCATGACTTCGCAATGCCCAGCACTACCTTCATAAGACCTTCAAAAAGGGAGGAAAATGATGATATCAAAACAAAATGGAAAGTAATTGAGAGGAGGGTGTGGGGATTATTGTCTACAATTATTGAAGCTGTCATTAAAAAGTTTGCAAGAGGATTTAGAAAAATAAAATGGTTGATCTGCAAAAAATAGGGCATAAAAAGCACAAACCACTGTAAACAAGATTAAAGAGGCATATGAAAACTCCTTGAATTATGTCATTCAATGTAGTTCCATAATTTAAAAAATTATTTATTTATTTGTAAGGAGAGAGAGAGGAAGAGAGAGAGGGAGACAGAGAAGGAGAGAGAAAGAGAGAGAGAGAAAGAGAGAGAGAGAGAGAGAGAGAGAGAGAGAGAGAGAGAGAGAGAGAGAGAGAGAGAGAAGAAAGACAGACAGAGAAAATGGGCATGCCAGGGTCTCCAGCCACTGCAAACAAACTCCAGATGCATGTGCCACTTTGTGCATCTGGCTTTATGTGGGTACTGGGGAATTGAACTGAGGTCATTAGACTTTTGTGGGCATGTGCATCAACCACTGAACCATTTTGCCAGCCCTACTTTCATAATTTTATAAATTAATTATAACTCAATTATAAACCAAAAATTAAATTAGAACCTTTACTAGGTTAATTGGTTTAATAACATAAATTTAAATATTTTGGGCTGGGGAAATGGCTCAGCAATTTAAGGCCTGCAAAGCCTGCCAGCCCAGGTTGGGTTCCCCAGCTACCTGGAGTTTTCCCTGCCATGATGAAATTTCCCCTTGAAACTAAACAGAAATAAATCCTTTCCTTCCACAAGCTGATTCTGGCTGGGTGTTTTGTCCTGGCAATGAGAAGGTAACTACTACAGAGCTCCTTCTAAATTTGCCATTGAGATGGTTTTCTCTGTTGGACCTGATCCTCTGTGGAGGCTTGTGGTTCTTATGCTTCTTGGGGTCGAACTCTTTTCTTTCCATTCTCATCTTGTCACATGTTCATTTATGTCCAATTCTCAATTCTTTGATGCGGCTGTTTGTATTTTTCTGAGATAAATTTTAAGTCTTCAAACCTTAACATTTTCTGTTCTGGAAGGTTAAAAGAAACCTTTTTATTGACAACTTCCATACATATAGATAATATACCATGATCATAATCCCCTCCCAACACCCTCTTCTTTCCCCGTCCAGAATCCTACCTCCGTTGAATTCTTTTTTTTTTTTCTTTTGGTCTGAAGGTTTTTTTTTTAAAGGTGAAATTCACGAGATGCAACATCACCTATTCTAAAGTAACTAATGGTCAAGTGGCACATAGGACATTTACATTGTTGTCAAAACATCACTTCATATCTTTCCAGAGTTCTTTCATTGCCATTTACCCATTCAGGCCTTGCTTTCCCTTCCCACCAGTCTGTATGGATGTCCTTATTAGTGTAGTTCATCTAAGTAGAACAATGCAGTGTGTGACTTTTAGTGCCTACCTTCTTTCACTTTGCAAAATGTTTTCAATAGTCATCCATTGTCGCATCATGTATCAGTACCCCATTATTATTTATGTCCAAATAATCTTCCATTGGATACCACATTGTCCATTCATCCAATGATGGACGTTCAGGCCATCTGCCCCTTGGCCATTAAGAATAGCACTGCCACTGATACGCATACATACGTATTTGTTCAAGAGATGACCTTCAAGCCTCTTGGGGATGTATAGCAGAGTGTAATGGCAGTGTGACATGGTGATTCTATGTTTACTATTTTGAAGAGCTTCCAACATATCTACTCTTTGCTTTTAATGATTTCTCCAACACAAACCCAAAGTTTTAGACAATATTTCCCTGAGAGTTCCATTTTTAAAATTGAAATCATTAATAACTTGATTAATTATACCTATCCCTTTGAGTGAAGCGGGCTTCAAGAAAAGCATTTTCATAGGAAGTTGGTGCAGAAGATTGTATGTGAGAAACAAGCAGGTGTTTTGATATGATAAGTTGTTGAAGGAAAGTCAGAAGACCTGTCACCTTAACATACACTCAGCTGTGTGGTCACAGGCAGGGGACCTCTTGTTATTTCACTTATCTCCTTGTATACATGTTCTTTATTCCAGCTAACTTAGGTTCCTCCTTGATTACAGCACGGAAGGCATGAAAGAAAAAAACGAAAGCAGAGAGAGAACCACCCCCCCAAGCCCAAGTGACATAACCGGAGAGTCATCTGTGGAATCCATCTCCATGGAGGGCTGCGAGTCAGTCCTCATTATTCATATTCAGGACTATTTTCAATAAAATTCCCCTTTGTCAGTTCTCCTGACTTTTCACAATTAATATTTAGACTTTTCCTAAAGGAGTTATATTTTGTAGGAAACTTAAATGTCCAACTAAAACACTATCTTAAAAAAATAAACTTCTCTTTTCCTGTTTATGTGTCAATCTGTATATTTACAATTAATGAGTAAGAGCTGGGTGTGGTGGCACATGCCTCTAATCTCAGCACTTACCGAGGTACAAGTAGGACGATCAGGGGCCCAAGGTCATCTTGGCTCTAATGTCAGGGAATATTGATGAAATTAACACCATTCTAGATGAGAATATTTATTTTCATCTACCCCCTGCAGTTTTGGTAATGTTTTCAGGAAATTTAAACAACCGTTGAGAATTGAAATTCAAGGATAGAATTACATATTATTGTGGCCAACCTTGGCCAATGTGTTCCTTTATCAAAAATGAAAACATCAGTTTAGCCTTATTTCAGAATGGTTATGCCTTCAGAGCCCAAGCTTTGAAGGCTCATTCTGTGCAGTGATTCTTGAGCAAGATACAGCTCGCTCATCTGAGGGATCTCATTTATACGCTAGGCTCACCTTCTGCTGCCTGCAATCATAGCCGCTTTTGCCTACAAGATTTTAGATGAGATAGTGTGTGTCCCTTCTTATCCCCCTTTCAACCTATTACCCTCTAAGAAGGATGTTTCTTTCTTGCAGCCTTTGAAGAAAAAAAAAGAAAGAAAGAAATCTCACTTGACTTATTTTTCCAAAGCAGCTCTTTTAATGTGTTTGGAATTGCTTTTCCAAACACCATCTCTCATGTTACTATTGAGGTGTTTGGTTATACGTGAGACAGAAAATAGGAAAAATCACTTCGATGACTGTGCTCGTGATTAAAAAATATAGCTTCCATTCAACAGAAAATGCTTTATTTCCCCAGGTTTCTGTGTCTTTGAGGCTTTTGATGGTTAAACAATTTATGTAACAACTGAGAAAAAAATGTGTTTAACTCTGCGTAGGAAGCAGTGCACACCACCCAATCCCAATCACTTAAAACCTACGTGCAGGAGTTACTTTTGCAATAGAAGAGGATATAAGCTCTCATGCCTGTGCTCAGGGAAGAAAGCCGTCTTTCGCCCTTGTACAGATTAAGAAGCTCATCTCACAGCTGTCGTGCTTTCGAAGGCTTGGGAAGGTCTAGAAGGGCTGGTCCTCCCGGTTCATCGTATCTGCACCCAGCCATGTCTCTGGACAGGCCATCTTTCCCAGCAAGCAGCTCTCCTCTGGAGGACAGGTGTTCTAAGATGTGCACATGTTGGAGGGTGGCAGAACATTGAGTGACATCATACCCAGAAGATGGCCAAGAACAGTGTCACAGGGGTGTCTCCATGTTTCCCTTAAGAACTTGAGCATGGAACCGAGGAAGAGAATCACTACAGAGCTGTTCCCTAGGAGGCCCTTGAACATTCCAAGGCTCTGTTTCATCATCTTTGAAATGGGAGCAACATGTTATCTGCATTGCAGCTAGTTCTGAGATTCAAATATTATTAGGTGAATAGTATTATTGTTACTTTATTTCAAACCCATCTTTAAAAATACTACCTTTTAAAACCAACTTTAACTTCACAGAACCCACTGAATTGCACTGTCTTTGGGAAGATAAAATTCTCAATTTCAAGGACCAGGGATATGGGTCAGTCAGTAAAGTGCTTGTCGTGCAAGTTCAGATCCCCAGTGCCCATGTGAAAAGGCTGTAGGTGCATGTCTGTAATCCCAGTGATGGCCAGTTCGTCTAGCCACACCAGTGAGGTCTGGGCTCAGTGAGAGACCATGGCTCAAAAAAATAGGATGGAGAGAATTGAGGAGGAACCTGTATGAGCACACACACACACACACACACACACACACACACACACACACACACACACCCCAATCAAAATCTTCTCAAATTCATCATCTCCCAACATTGTCTAACCAAACAGCAGATGTTACAAAAGTCTCCTGGAGGAGAGTTTTCAGATAGCCCAATTTGAAGTGTGAGGCACAAAGACAGAGGAAGTGTATTTTCACTTCTCCCTCAACTAATCTGCCTATGTGTCTTTCCTGCTTCTCCAGCTCTGTGTAGCTCTATGGTATCTGGAGGCCTGCAAGCAATTTTCATTTTATTTTTTTCCTGTGATAACAAATATTTTGGCATCACTGATTCTCAAAAGTGAAAAGACTGGAAATGGTGGAATAAAATCAGGCCTTCCAAGATTTAACTCAAGGAAAGATTCTTAGCTCTTCTTTCCCTGGTTATATTGGATTTAACTGTATAATTTAATTACATTGCAATAAAAGAGCACATTATGAAAGTAATAGTGCCGAAGACCACATGTAGAGAGAGCACACGAATGTTTTCATTTATTTCATTGTGTAAAGAAATAACTTTAGAATGATTTTCTATAACATGTAAATTGATATTAAAAGATACAGTGTCCTCACTGTGTGCTGGGTACTTTAGGAAGTATTCCAAAGACACACTGGTCCCTTCTTCTTCAGAGCTGGTAGTCATGGGAAATAAAGAAGACATTTTAACAATATCAAAACTATAAAGTATGTAGGAAATACAACAAAGGTTAAAGAAAAGTTTTTATGGGAACAACAAAATAATGGAAGTGAGGACTTCCTGCCGAGAGCTTTGGTTAAGCTGTAGAATGGTGGCTTTTAAACTGCAGAGGATTTCCACAGAAGTATCCATGGAAGGAAGCAGGAGAACAGTATGACCAAAGGCATGGGCAGTGTTGGTGTTTTAGGGTGGCTACATGTCATCCAAAGGGTCAGGGAGAGGAAAGGTCCACCCTTGTGTCATCGTGGGCATCACTGCAGAGGGGTCATGATAGTGGATCAACACTGACAAGAGGTTGTGAAGGAACAGGAAGAAAGGAATGTTTCTAAGGACAGAGATATGTGAAGAGGAGCTAAGAAAGCCAGAAAGAAGGTATCTTTATTGCTGGGGGGACAGAACACAGGGGAACAAAAGGATAAAGAAGAGAACAGCAACAAAGTACACCCCTACTTCCTTTTTTAAAATTAAATATATATTTATTGTCCATAATGAGTTACATTATTTAGTGGGCAAACCATGCGTTGTTATCCCGACTTCCCCAATTCCCCCCCTCCCCATCCCTGATCAGTTGTATATCCTCCTCCGTGGGCTGTCTGTATTAGTCCTTGTGGCAAGGGATCCTGGATATCCTGGTACTCAGCCTGGTCTTCCTGGCCCAAGTGTGTTGTTACTGATGGGTGCCATGCCTCTGGATCATCTCCCCCACCACGGCTCTCACAATCTTTCCGCCCCCTCTTCCGCTCAGTTCCCTTGAGTTGTGGTGGGTGAGTAATAAGGCTGCTTTAATGTTGCGAGCTTAGGGGTCCTTGTGTCAAAAATCCTTGGTTTCTGTCTCCATGGCCTATCCTGTGTTGATTGAATAACTCAGGATAAGCCAAATGTGTTTGTGTTTTTCAGGATGCAACGAGAGAGCTGTGGCCCATCTAACCCTACCAACCAACCGTAGGCCGATGGCTGAGATCCTGGCAAGAGAGGAGCCACCACAGTCATATTGGGGAGGATCCATAGGGAACCCAGCAGACAATGAGAGATGATCAAGGGACCTATGACCCTACTTCCTTTTGATAGATATTTCTAGGGTGAAGCAGGAGGAAAGAGGGGCTTTCAGGGTGCTAACCAGCCCTCTGAAGGAAATCATCTTTGACTTTTCCTCGTGTTCACTCAGATTCCACAGCTTTCTGATGAGAGGGGAACCTGACAGCAAATGCATGGCACACTCACTGGACACACAATGTCTTCAGTGTGGACATGGTAACTGAGGTGTGTGTAGGGAAATCAGTAGAGATGGTGAGGAATGCCAGGCTGGCTCATAGGTTCTGAGATCACTCCTCAGCCTGAGTGACAAAGGAAGGAAATGGTCAGAAACTGAAGGAAGCCTGCAATGACTGCTGCACCATGATGGGCAGAGGGAAAACTAGGAGAGTAATGTGAAAAAAAAGTGAACGTTGTCAAAATCAAAATGGAGTCACTTATGTCAGTTCTACAAAAGGAAGGGTGGCTGTTGACAAATAAAACTGGGAGATTATAAAGGAAGGGTTTTTAGGCAGGAATGCCTGATAGCAACTGTCACAAATCTGTCAGAGGACAAGCCTGCATGGGTGCCACAAGAGCTGTCTGTCCAATCTTAGTCTGATGTCATCCCAGTGATTGATCATTATAGCCAAAGGTTTTTGTGCTAAAATACCTGATGTGATCCTTCTCCTTTGGTCTTAAAAGACTTCCTATTCCCTCCATCCCTTGAATGTGCCCACGGTTTACTATGGCACGGTTATTCCCAGTGCAGCCATGCTTGTCCCAAATAAGGACCACTACTCTTACAAGAGCTCTGCCATTGGTTTTTATTTAGATGGCAGTAAGTACCCTTACCTCAAGCCCTTCAGACTCCCTCTCTCCATGGGACCTAAAGGAAAGCCAGAGAACCAGTAAGCTCAGAGTAACACAGTCTAAGGAAGTTAGCCTCCCAGAGAGCAGGACAAAGACACAGGGGACAGACCTAGAGGCTCAGGGGACATTGCCCATCCATGTTCTCTCATAGTTTCATATTGGTAGCACCTGTCACAATTTTAACTAAAATTGAATTGTATAACTAATTATGTAGCATCTATCTTCCTATTTGCTACCTTTGGGTCTTTTTCTCTGCTATCTTTCTCATATGTGGCCCTATGTCTTACACATTGAAGGTCTCAGTTGAATGAGTGACTGAATGAATAAAAGCAATGAACACTATCTTTTTGCATATGTATTACAGTTGTTGAAAAAAGTTTAAAATGACTCAAATGAGATGTACTTTACATTTAATTTTAGATTCATTTAAAGCTATGCCTAGAAGAAAAACATTAATCTGAAAGGTTTTTTTTCTATCTGTGGTTATTTTTTTCTTACACTGATTATCTTACCTGGAGTCAGGGCCTTAGGAGATAACACTTTAGGATTATCAACAGAAGATTGTAGGTCTGTAAATCTGTCCCCATTGGACAAGTGCTGATGGCAGCTGGCACTGTGGAGAAACGCATACCCCTTGAATCTTTTGCAGATTGCAAAAGTGCTTATCTGATTTGCCTTGTAGTTATCACACAATGGTCAATAAATTTGTATTGATGAAAATTTTGCTTAAATCAGTAACAAAATTCTTTATCGATTGCACATAAGGAGAAAACAGTACCAGGGCAATGTGAAGTGTGAAGCATGGTGGCTCCGGGGAGGAGATATATACGTAGCGGGAAAGCCATTTATGTACTTGTATTATTTCTCTGCTAGACAGTGTGCTAGGTTCCCAGGATATAGTCATGGGAAAATCAGGCCTGTTTCCTGATCCAAAAGCTCTTAAATGTATGCTGTGACTTGCAAAACAAACATGCAGACAACAAAGAAAACGAAGGGAATCAAATTGTTGGAGTGCTGGAGGGGGAAAGAGCTGGGGGAAGAGTAGACAGCTCTGTGGCTCTGAGAAGAGCATCTGGTTTAGGTTGGGGTGGAATAAAGAAAGAGCTGTGTGGAGAGAGTGTCATGCTGTGAGACAAGCCCTAAGGGATGAGTGGCGGAACCAAGGTGACCTGGAATGTGCTGTGTGTATGTGGAAATGCCATTGAAGGGCTTGCAGAAGGACCCAGTTTGCTTGCATTTAGAAATGTGTCTCTTCCTGGCTGCGTTGTGCAAAGTAGATTGAAGAGGGGCAGGAGAAAAGCAGAAACCCATTTATGAACAATTATAGTAACTTAGAAAAGAATGGTGACTAGACATAAAATCAGAAATGGACACCCTTTAAGGAAGAAACTACAGGATTTACAAATGGATTGGGGTGAGGCAGAGGAAACAAGATGAAGCAAAGCGTCTTTAAGAATCTTGGTTTACGACTGACCGTAGGCTGATACCTGAGATTCTGGCAAGAGAGGAGCCTCCACAGTCATAACGTGGAGGATCCATATGGAATCCCACAGCCACAGACATTCAATCTACACAGGATAAGACAGAAACCAACGATCTTCGACACAAAGACCCCAAAACTCACAACCTTAAAGCAGCCTTAATACTCATCCATCACAACTCAGGGACCTATGCGGAAGAGGGGGCGGAAAGATTGTAAGAGCCGTGGTGGGGGAGACTGTCCAGAAGCATGGCACCCTTCAGTATCAACACACTTGGGACAGGAGGACCAGGTTGAGTAGTAGGCTATCCAGGGTCCCCTGCCACAAGGACTGATCCAGACGGCCCATGGAGGAGGATATCCAGCTGATTGGGGATGGGGAGGGGGGCATTGGGGAATTGGGGATAACAACTCATTGTATGCCCACTGAATAATGTAACTCATTATGGACAATAAATATATATTTAAGAAAAAAAAAGAATCTCGGTTTATGGTGGCTTGATCATCTGATTGGTGGCTCCCTTTTCCAAACTGTAGACAATTTTGAGGGGTTGGAACAGCTTTGGTCAAGGTAATTTTTTTTGATGGTCACTTGACTTTGAATTAGAGGGTCTGGAACTCTGACAAGAGGAAATTAAGGACCAGAAATATAGATTTGAGTGAAAGATTAAATGTGAGAAGCAACAGCCTAGTACATGGGGTTTAAATCCAGGGAGGGGAAGATACCACTGTGGCAAGGGTAACTAGTCAATGAGGAAGGTAGTAAAGGGGGAAGAAGCATGGAAGCCTCCGGTACTTAGACTTGAGCAAGAGGGAAAGGGGCCAGAAAGAGACGGAGAATAAGAGCTTTGAGAGGCAGAAAAGAAGCCTTGGTGAGTGCAATCATCTTCAGTAAAAGAACTAACCCATTGTGTCAAGAACTATAAAACGGCCCATAGCAACATTGTTTTTATTTAGTGACCTGGAGGTCATTAGTGACTTTCAAAGGAGCGTTTCAGTGGGATAGAGGGCGCAGACACTGGACTGGTGCAATTTGAAGAGAGAATGGTGGTGAAGAAAGTAAAGAACCAGTCTGGTGGTATGTTGTAATGAAAAGCAAAAGCGAAGTAAGGAGAATTCAGGAAGGGGCTGTGGGGCAGAGCAAGGAGGGGGGCTTGCAAAGCAGGTTCCATAGAATGTGCTTACTGTGCTTATTTGTGTTCTAGTAGCAAAGCATGAGATGATGCTGGAGACAGACAATGAGCAGGTGGATTGTTGAGTGGAAGACAAGAGAAGGGACTCAAGTGAGCAGGTGAAGAGGAAACAAGGCGACACGGGAAGTAGGAGAACCCGAGAAGTAGGCAAGTTTTTATACTTGGTAATTAGAAAACTCATATATTCCTAATATGATGCTATTGGCAGACAGAAAGAGACGGTCATGTGCAATGATGCAATAAGGTGTAGGAAAACAGAAAAAGATGTGAAAGAATGGTTTCAGAATGTGGGAAAGTGGATTTACAAGGGTACAGAGCAAGATTTGGGGACATTACTGATGTTCATTTGAGGACTACAGTCAGTTAATTTGAATGTGATCAGTCACCACACAGATCCCATGTGTCATTTTCCTTGCAAAGGCTAACAACTTCTATGCAAAGGTGTGTTCAAGCAGGCTGGAGTTTTGACAGGTGAATATGAGGTATGAAGAGGGAAAATTTACAGCTGATGGTCATGAGAGTGATGGACCATAAAATCTAAGAGGGGGAGTAAGGAATGGCAATGGGGAAGGAATGATGAAGAGTAGAGAGTGGTTGCTTACAAGTCTCCAGGATCAGCTACTAGTGTTTGTACTGAAAGAAGACATGAGCTGGAAAACTAGGAGGTGCCACTGAAAGGGTCACATACTGAGTGTGAAGTCTCAGCTAGGTGGCATTCCCTGGAAGGACCATGGGTCCATAGCTGACGTGCCATAGAGGAAAGTTGGCTGATGTCAGGGAGGACTGAGTCACAGATGAAAGGTTGTGACATTCTTATGATGTTGAACATAACTGTAAATAGTGACAGCTGGTGGGGTGGAGAGGAAGGCAGTGTGCAAAATCTCTAAAGATGGGTGTGATGGTTAGGTTTTGTTGTCAACTTGGATCTTTTTAATTATCTTGGGTGGGTCTCTGAGGATGTTTACAGGAAGGCAGCCTCTCAGCAAAGGGCGGGATATAAAGAAGCTCAAAGAAGCTGGAAGTAAACATCCTTTCCTGTGTGGGCAGTGCAGGAAGGAAATTCCAGAGACTCAGGAAGCCATTAAATCTGGGGAAGGGTTGTAAGACCCCACCCTAAGGCTATATAAAGGGGAAGAAATTCTCTCCTTGTCCTCCTGCCTGTTTGCTGTTCTGTGTGTGTCGTGTTGGTGATGGGTTTTTTTCTCTGCTTGGACCTGTGAAAGGGGAGCAGCCTCTTTTGCATTTTGGAACTTCCCCTATATCTATAGCTACAAATAAATACTTTCCTCCCTCAAATAGTGCCAGGTTTGAAGATTCATCCCAGTGGCGTGTGGCTGACTACGACGATGGGTGTGGTGATTTGAATGTAAATGTCCCCTAGACTCAGGTGTTTGTGATTGGGTTTCCAGCTTGATCTCCAGCTGGTCAAATCTTTGAAAGGTGGTCAACTCTTTCCCCTGCTAGAGAAAGTTTATTTCTGGGGTGACTTTGGGGATCTGCCTCCTGTGTGTTCAGAGCCAGTCTGCACTTGTTGTCTCTAAGCTAGGGCTGTATGATGAAGTAAGACAGCTTCCTCTGCCATGATGAAGCTTCCTCTGGAATCTGTAAGCCTGAAATAAACCCTGTCCTTTCATAAGCTACTTCTGGTCAGTTGTTTTGTCCCAGCAATGAGGAAGTAACTGCAACAAAGGGAGTCTAGGCAAAAAGGACAATAGATGTCAGTCAGTCAAGGGAAGAGGGTGTGCCAAATCAGAAGACAGCAGACTCAGAAGTTCTGGAACTTTGGAGGAAGCGGCTTGGGTGTGGAAATCAGCATTCCTCACTTTACTTGGGACCCTGAGGTAAAGAGAGGGTGTGCAGGTTGCAGGGGAGCCAATCCCCAAGGACAGTCGGGCTGTGCACAGAAGCGGGACTCACCAGGAGTTTGTTGATTATGGACTTAGAATTCTAGACTAGAGGGAAAGAGCTTGGTTAGAATTAGTCACTCTGTGAGAGACTGAGTCTGAAAGGGTACAGGAAAGAGACCAGGGGTGAGCCAATGTACAGGGGAGATAGCTTGTGACTACAGACAGGAACTTGGCCTCGGAACTGAACTGAAGAGAAAAGTTTCTTTTGAGGTTTCCAAAATCAGTCTGTTGTCCCCCTTGCCATTGGTCTGAAATTGATTTTGGCTTCCCTTTTGAGAACTAACTGAAGGCAGCCAGGAGAGGTAAAGAAGATATTTTCAAGGGACCTGAAAAAGATATGTTTTAGATCATTTACAAAATAGGGGTGTATGGTCAAAAACGATATTAACTTTGGTTCCTGACAACTTCTAAGCAATAGAAATCTTAAGAAACAAATAGCAATCCCTTAAAATTTTCCTATTAGGACACACACACACACACACACACACACACACACACAGATTCGAGTGTGATTTCTAAGTCTTTCAAAATACTGTAAAATAATTCTAAATAAGTTTAATTTCTTAAGCAACACTTTCCCATTTTTTAAAAAAGAATACACGAAGAAAAAAAAAGGTTTTTTTTTTCCTGCTTGTTTTCTTCCCTTCTTGTCCATAACACAATTCTCAATGATTCTGCTTCTGTTAAGAGTCATAAGCACCAAGGTCATGCTTCTTGCTCTTTCTTTCTCTTGACAGCAGAAAGGCACAAGGTGGCAGCAGGTTCGTGAAGCTGCTGACCCAGAGAACTGAAGTGGACAGGATCCGGCCAGGAGGGCAGCAAGGCCTGAGCTCATGGACCCGCAGACAGGCAGGTAATACACAGGACCTCACCAGGGCTCAATCACTAGGGAGTCTGAGGCCCCTATCCAAGGGGAGAGGCTGGGTGGTGGATTAGTTGGGCAGGGACCAAACCAGGCAGCAGCTGCCTATGGAGAAGTTGGCCTTCACAATGTCAAGCTCTTTCTGCTTCTGGGATTTCTAAGGCAGTGGTGGCTGTGAGCTAAATAAGCAAGGCAGGACTCCTGACTGAGGTGTGGGGCATTTCCATTAGATACAGCCTGAAAAAGAAATTTATATCAAATCCTTCTGAATCATTTTCTCTGAGGTTTTGAATTTAAGATAAAAATTCTCGTGGGCTTTCCCTTATTGGATGGGTAAGTGTTCCCAGCACACAGAATGTATTTTAATTAACCAGGCAATTGTATTCTCCTACATTGTAAGAAGGACCCTCAAAGTAATCCTCTGCCCATAGGGTCTGATGTCCTTCAGAAACCAAAGGCATTCTCTTATCACTCCCTCACTGCAGAAAGAGGACAGGATAAAGAGGAAACCCAGACAAGCCAGCACCCATGCTTTATCTCCTTTCTCTTTATTCTGGTTCTTCAGGGTCCTCCCGCTTTAATCCCAGGGCTTCCATTTTTGACAATTTCCCATCTTGTTTTTTAAATCGGCTTGATAAATTAGCACATGAGATCATTATGGATTTCATCCTGGCATATTTTCATAGCCCCTTGCTGATCCTCTTTCCCCAGTATAACCCCTTCTGCCATCCTGTGGCATGTATTCCGTTTCCTTCTTGTTTTGTCCCTTTCTCCTGTCAGGATCTCTTCTTCCCCTGTCATGGTCCTATTTCTAGTTTCGTGACCTATACACACATTCATATTCACACACACATACACACCTTAAAATCTTGGATCTGCGTGTGAGAGAAAACATGTTGTGTTTGCCTTTCGGAGCCTGGCTTATTTTGGTTAACATAATGATTTCCAGTTCCACCCATTTTCTTACAGATGTCACGATTCAGTGTTTCTGTACATATATAGCTGATAGATAATTCTGGGAATAATAAATAGTTACCTTTAGGACACTTTCCCATAGACAATAGGCACTCAATAAATAAATGGTTGATAATGGCTAGCCCTCAAAGTACTGGAAAGTGCTATAGGAGCTGCTCAGGGAAAATATCCATCAAAATTGAGAAGAAGAGCTGGAGATATGGCTCGATGGTTAAGGCACTTACCCACAAAGCCCAAGGATCCAGCTTTGATTCCCCAGTACCCATGTAAAGCCAGATGCAAAAGTGGCACATGCATCTAGATTTTGTTTGCAGGCTGGAGGCCCTGGCCCGCTAATCCTCCCACTCTCTTTCTGCTTGTAAATAAATAACAATATTTAAAACAAAACAAAACATACATTTAAAAAATGTAAACAAGCAGGGGACCCAGCTAGATACAAAATCAACCAGCCAGACAAGATGTACACACTTGCGAAATAGTGGCACTCAG